>JAKCOZ010000367.1:0-217993 GCA_022605955.1 Rallus limicola | reverse complement strand
GTCTGCTAGGGCCGAGAAAAGCACGTAGGAGGTTCCAGCATGTCCCTCTTTCCAGGCAAAGGAAAAGGCTGAGAGCCAAAGTGACAGGGTCTGCTGTGTGTCCTGTTAGGAGGTTTCAGACAAGCTATGCCTTTCAGTCCTAGCTTCTTTACTTTGGGAGTTATTGCTGGACGTTTAGCATGTTTTGAACTGCAGTCTGCTAGGGCCGAGAAAAGCACCGTAGGAGGTTCCAGGCATGTTCCCTTTCCAGGCAAAGGAAAAGGCTGAGAGCCAAAGTGACAGGGTCTGCTTGTGTGTCCTGTTAGGAGGTTTCAGACAAGCTATGCCTTTCAGTCCTAGCTTCTTTACTTTGGGAGTTATTGCTGGACGTTTAGCATGTTTTGAACTGCAGTCTGCTAGGGCCGAGAAAAGCACCGTAGGAGGTTCCAGGCATGTTCCCTCTTTCCAGGCAAAGGAAAAGGCTGAGAGCCAAAGTGACAGGGTCTGCTTGTGTGTCCTGTTAGGAGGTTTCAGACAAGCTATGCCTTTCAGTCCTAGCTTCTTTACTTTGGGAGTTATTGCTGGACGTTTAGCATGTTTTGAACTGCAGTCTGCTAGGGCCGAGAAAAGCACCGTAGGAGGTTCCAGGCATGTTCCCTCTTTCCAGGCAAAGGAAAAGGCTGAGAGCCAAAGTGACAGGGTCTGCTTGTGTGTCCTGTTAGGAGGTTTCAGACAAGCTATGCCTTTCAGTCCTAGCTTCTTTACTTTGGGAGTTATTGCTGGACGTTTAGCATGTTTTGAACTGCAGTCTGCTAGGGCCGAGAAAAGCACCGTAGGAGGTTCCAGGCATGTTCCCTCTTTCCAGGCAAAGGAAAAGGCTGAGAGCCAAAGTGACAGGGTCTGCTTGTGTGTCCTGTTAGGAGGTTTCAGACAAGCTATGCCTTTCAGTCCTAGCTTCTTTACTTTGGGAGTTATTGCTGGACGTTTAGCATGTTTTGAACTGCAGTCTGCTAGGGCCGAGAAAAGCACCGTAGGAGGTTCCAGGCATGTTCCCTCTTTCCAGGCAAAGGAAAAGGCTGAGAGCCAAAGTGACAGGGTCTGCTTGTGTGTCCTGTTAGGAGGTTTCAGACAAGCTATGCCTTTCAGTCCTAGCTTCTTTACTTTGGGAGTTATTGCTGGACGTTTAGCATGTTTTGAACTGCAGTCTGCTAGGGCCGAGAAAAGCACCGTAGGAGGTTCCAGGCATGTTCCCTCTTTCCAGGCAAAGGAAAAGGCTGAGAGCCAAAGTGACAGGGTCTGCTTGTGTGTCCTGTTAGGAGGTTTCAGACAAGCTATGCCTTTCAGTCCTAGCTTCTTTACTTTGGGAGTTATTGCTGGACGTTTAGCATGTTTTGAACTGCAGTCTGCTAGGGCCGAGAAAAGCACCGTAGGAGGTTCCAGGCATGTTCCCTCTTTCCAGGCAAAGGAAAAGGCTGAGAGCCAAAGTGACAGGGTCTGCTTGTGTGTCCTGTTAGGAGGTTTCAGACAAGCTATGCCTTTCAGTCCTAGCTTCTTTACTTTGGGAGTTATTGCTGGACGTTTAGCATGTTTTGAACTGCAGTCTGCTAGGGCCGAGAAAAGCACCGTAGGAGGTTCCAGGCATGTTCCCTCTTTCCAGGCAAAGGAAAAGGCTGAGAGCCAAAGTGACAGGGTCTGCTTGTGTGTCCTGTTAGGAGGTTTCAGACAAGCTATGCCTTTCAGTCCTAGCTTCTTTACTTTGGGAGTTATTGCTGGACGTTTAGCATGTTTTGAACTGCAGTCTGCTAGGGCCGAGAAAAGCACCGTAGGAGGTTCCAGGCATGTTCCCTCTTTCCAGGCAAAGGAAAAGGCTGAGAGCCAAAGTGACAGGGTCTGCTTGTGTGTCCTGTTAGGAGGTTTCAGACAAGCTATGCCTTTCAGTCCTAGCTTCTTTACTTTGGGAGTTATTGCTGGACGTTTAGCATGTTTTGAACTGCAGTCTGCTAGGGCCGAGAAAAGCACCGTAGGAGGTTCCAGGCATGTTCCCTCTTTCCAGGCAAAGGAAAAGGCTGAGAGCCAAAGTGACAGGGTCTGCTTGTGTGTCCTGTTAGGAGGTTTCAGACAAGCTATGCCTTTCAGTCCTAGCTTCTTTACTTTGGGAGTTATTGCTGGACGTTTAGCATGTTTTGAACTGCAGTCTGCTAGGGCCGAGAAAAGCACCGTAGGAGGTTCCAGGCATGTTCCCTCTTTCCAGGCAAAGGAAAAGGCTGAGAGCCAAAGTGACAGGGTCTGCTTGTGTGTCCTGTTAGGAGGTTTCAGACAAGCTATGCCTTTCAGTCCTAGCTTCTTTACTTTGGGAGTTATTGCTGGACGTTTAGCATGTTTTGAACTGCAGTCTGCTAGGGCCGAGAAAAGCACCGTAGGAGGTTCCAGGCATGTTCCCTCTTTCCAGGCAAAGGAAAAGGCTGAGAGCCAAAGTGACAGGGTCTGCTTGTGTGTCCTGTTAGGAGGTTTCAGACAAGCTATGCCTTTCAGTCCTAGCTTCTTTACTTTGGGAGTTATTGCTGGACGTTTAGCATGTTTTGAACTGCAGTCTGCTAGGGCCGAGAAAAGCACCGTAGGAGGTTCCAGGCATGTTCCCTCTTTCCAGGCAAAGGAAAAGGCTGAGAGCCAAAGTGACAGGGTCTGCTTGTGTGTCCTGTTAGGAGGTTTCAGACAAGCTATGCCTTTCAGTCCTAGCTTCTTTACTTTGGGAGTTATTGCTGGACGTTTAGCATGTTTTGAACTGCAGTCTGCTAGGGCCGAGAAAAGCACCGTAGGAGGTTCCAGGCATGTTCCCTCTTTCCAGGCAAAGGAAAAGGCTGAGAGCCAAAGTGACAGGGTCTGCTTGTGTGTCCTGTTAGGAGGTTTCAGACAAGCTATGCCTTTCAGTCCTAGCTTCTTTACTTTGGGAGTTATTGCTGGACGTTTAGCATGTTTTGAACTGCAGTCTGCTAGGGCCGAGAAAAGCACCGTAGGAGGTTCCAGGCATGTTCCCTCTTTCCAGGCAAAGGAAAAGGCTGAGAGCCAAAGTGACAGGGTCTGCTTGTGTGTCCTGTTAGGAGGTTTCAGACAAGCTATGCCTTTCAGTCCTAGCTTCTTTACTTTGGGAGTTATTGCTGGACGTTTAGCATGTTTTGAACTGCAGTCTGCTAGGGCCGAGAAAAGCACCGTAGGAGGTTCCAGGCATGTTCCCTCTTTCCAGGCAAAGGAAAAGGCTGAGAGCCAAAGTGACAGGGTCTGCTTGTGTGTCCTGTTAGGAGGTTTCAGACAAGCTATGCCTTTCAGTCCTAGCTTCTTTACTTTGGGAGTTATTGCTGGACGTTTAGCATGTTTTGAACTGCAGTCTGCTAGGGCCGAGAAAAGCACCGTAGGAGGTTCCAGGCATGTTCCCTCTTTCCAGGCAAAGGAAAAGGCTGAGAGCCAAAGTGACAGGGTCTGCTTGTGTGTCCTGTTAGGAGGTTTCAGACAAGCTATGCCTTTCAGTCCTAGCTTCTTTACTTTGGGAGTTATTGCTGGACGTTTAGCATGTTTTGAACTGCAGTCTGCTAGGGCCGAGAAAAGCACCGTAGGAGGTTCCAGGCATGTTCCCTCTTTCCAGGCAAAGGAAAAGGCTGAGAGCCAAAGTGACAGGGTCTGCTTGTGTGTCCTGTTAGGAGGTTTCAGACAAGCTATGCCTTTCAGTCCTAGCTTCTTTACTTTGGGAGTTATTGCTGGACGTTTAGCATGTTTTGAACTGCAGTCTGCTAGGGCCGAGAAAAGCACCGTAGGAGGTTCCAGGCATGTTCCCTCTTTCCAGGCAAAGGAAAAGGCTGAGAGCCAAAGTGACAGGGTCTGCTTGTGTGTCCTGTTAGGAGGTTTCAGACAAGCTATGCCTTTCAGTCTAGCTTCTTTACTTTGGGAGTTATTGCTGGACGTTTAGCATGTTTTGAACTGCAGTCTGCTAGGGCCGAGAAAAGCACCGTAGGAGGTTCCAGGCATGTTCCCTCTTTCCAGGCAAAGGAAAAGGCTGAGAGCCAAAGTGACAGGGTCTGCTTGTGTGTCCTGTTAGGAGGTTTCAGACAAGCTATGCCTTTCAGTCCTAGCTTCTTTACTTTGGGAGTTATTGCTGGACGTTTAGCATGTTTTGAACTGCAGTCTGCTAGGGCCGAGAAAAGCACCGTAGGAGGTTCCAGGCATGTTCCCTCTTTCCAGGCAAAGGAAAAGGCTGAGAGCCAAAGTGACAGGGTCTGCTTGTGTGTCCTGTTAGGAGGTTCAGACAAGCTATGCCTTTCAGTCCTAGCTTCTTTACTTTGGGAGTTATTGCTGGACGTTTAGCATGTTTTGAACAGCAGTCTGCTAGGGCCGAGAAAAGCACCGTAGGAGGTTCCAGGCATGTTCCCTCTTTCCAGGCAAAGGAAAAGGCTGAGAGCCAAAGTGACAGGGTCTGCTTGTGTGTCCTGTTAGGAGGTTTCAGACAAGCTATGCCTTTCAGTCCTAGCTTCTTTACTTTGGGAGTTATTGCTGGACGTTTAGCATGTTTTGAACTGCAGTCTGCTAGGGCCGAGAAAAGCACCGTAGGAGGTTCCAGGCATGTTCCCTCTTTCCAGGCAAAGGAAAAGGCTGAGAGCCAAAGTGACAGGGTCTGCTTGTGTGTCCTGTTAGGAGGTTTCAGACAAGCTATGCCTTTCAGTCCTAGCTTCTTTACTTTGGGAGTTATTGCTGGACGTTTAGCATGTTTTGAACTGCAGTCTGCTAGGGCCGAGAAAAGCACCGTAGGAGGTTCCAGGCATGTTCCCTCTTTCCAGGCAAAGGAAAAGGCTGAGAGCCAAAGTGACAGGGTCTGCTTGTGTGTCCTGTTAGGAGGTTTCAGACAAGCTATGCCTTTCAGTCCTAGCTTCTTTACTTTGGGAGTTATTGCTGGACGTTTAGCATGTTTTGAACTGCAGTCTGCTAGGGCCGAGAAAAGCACCGTAGGAGGTTCCAGGCATGTTCCCTCTTTCCAGGCAAAGGAAAAGGCTGAGAGCCAAAGTGACAGGGTCTGCTTGTGTCCTGTTAGGAGGTTTCAGACAAGCTATGCCTTTCAGTCCTAGCTTCTTTACTTTGGGAGTTATTGCTGGACGTTTAGCATGTTTTGAACTGCAGTCTGCTAGGGCCGAGAAAAGCACCGTAGGAGGTTCCAGGCATGTTCCCTCTTTCCAGGCAAAGGAAAAGGCTGAGAGCCAAAGTGACAGGGTCTGCTTGTGTGTCCTGTTAGGAGGTTTCAGACAAGCTATGCCTTTCAGTCCTAGCTTCTTTACTTTGGGAGTTATTGCTGGACGTTTAGCATGTTTTGAACTGCAGTCTGCTAGGGCCGAGAAAAGCACCGTAGGAGGTTCCAGGCATGTTCCCTCTTTCCAGGCAAAGGAAAAGGCTGAGAGCCAAAGTGACAGGGTCTGCTTGTGTGTCCTGTTAGGAGGTTTCAGACAAGCTATGCCTTTCAGTCCTAGCTTCTTTACTTTGGGAGTTATTGCTGGACGTTTAGCATGTTTTGAACTGCAGTCTGCTAGGGCCGAGAAAAGCACCGTAGGAGGCTTCCAGGCATGTTCCCTCTTTCCAGGCAAAGGAAAAGGCTGAGAGCCAAAGTGACAGGGTCTGCTTGTGTGTCCTGTTAGGAGGTTTCAGACAAGCTATGCCTTTCAGTCCTAGCTTCTTTACTTTGGGAGTTATTGCTGGACGTTTAGCATGTTTTGAACTGCAGTCTGCTAGGGCCGAGAAAAGCACCGTAGGAGGTTCCAGGCATGTTCCCTCTTTCCAGGCAAAGGAAAAGGCTGAGAGCCAAAGTGACAGGGTCTGCTTGTGTGTCCTGTTAGGAGGTTTCAGACAAGCTATGCCTTTCAGTCCTAGCTTCTTTACTTTGGGAGTTATTGCTGGACGTTTAGCATGTTTTGAACTGCAGTCTGCTAGGGCCGAGAAAAGCACCGTAGGAGGTTCCAGGCATGTTCCCTCTTTCCAGGCAAAGGAAAAGGCTGAGAGCCAAAGTGACAGGGTCTGCTTGTGTGTCCTGTTAGGAGGTTTCAGACAAGCTATGCCTTTCAGTCCTAGCTTCTTTACTTTGGGAGTTATTGCTGGACGTTTAGCATGTTTTGAACTGCAGTCTGCTAGGGCCGAGAAAAGCACCGTAGGAGGTTCCAGGCATGTTCCCTCTTTCCAGGCAAAGGAAAAGGCTGAGAGCCAAAGTGACAGGGTCTGCTTGTGTGTCCTGTTAGGAGGTTTCAGACAAGCTATGCCTTTCAGTCCTAGCTTCTTTACTTTGGGAGTTATTGCTGGCGTTTAGCATGTTTTGAACTGCAGTCTGCTAGGGCCGAGAAAAGCACTGTAGGAGGTAGCAGGTATGTTCCTCTCTTCCAGGCAAAGGAAAAGGCTGAGAGCCAAAGTGACAGGGTCTGCTTGTGTGTCCTGTTAGGAGGTTTCAGACAAGCTATGCCTTTCAGTCCTAGCTTCTTTACTTTGGGAGTTATTGCTGGACGTTTAGCATGTTTTGAACTGCAGTCTGCTAGGGCCGAGAAAAGCACCGTAGGAGGTTCCAGGCATGTTCCCTCTTTCCAGGCAAAGGAAAAGGCTGAGAGCCAAAGTGACAGGGTCTGCTTGTGTGTCCTGTTAGGAGGTTTCAGACAAGCTATGCCTTTCACTCCTAGCTTCTTTACTTTGGGAGTTATTGCTGGACGTTTAGCATGTTTTGAACTGCAGTCTGCTAGGGCCGAGAAAAGCACCGTAGGAGGTTCCAGGCATGTTCCCTCTTTCCAGGCAAAGGAAAAGGCTGAGAGCCAAAGTGACAGGGTCTGCTTGTGTGTCCTGTTAGGAGGTTTCAGACAAGCTATGCCTTTCATGCCTAGCTTCTTTACTTTGGGAGTTATTGCTGGACGTTTAGCATGTTTTGAACTGCAGTCTGCTAGGGCCGAGAAAAGCACCAGTAGGAGGTTCCAGGCATGTTCCCTCTTTCCAGGCAAAGGAAAAGGCTGAGAGCCAAAGTGACAGGGTCTGCTTGTGTGTCCTGTTAGGAGGTTTCAGACAAGCTATGCCTTTCAGTCTTAGCTTCTTTACTTTGGGAGTTATTGCTGGACGTTTAGCATGTTTTGAACTGCAGTCTGCTAGGGCCGAGAAAAGCACCGTAGGAGGTAGCAGGTATGTTCCTTCTTTCCAGGCAAAGGAAAAGGCTGAGAGCCAAAGTGACAGGGTCTGCTTGTGTGTCCTGTTAGGAGGTTTCAGACAAGCTATGCCTTTCACTCCTAGCTTCTTTACTTTGGGAGTTATTGCTGGACGTTTAGCATGTTTTGAACTGCAGTCTGCTAGGGCCGAGAAAAGCACCGTAGGAGGTTCCAGGCATGTTCCCTCTTTCCAGGCAAAGGAAAAGGCTGAGAGCCAAAGTGACAGGGTCTGCTTGTGTGTCCTGTTAGGAGGTTTCAGACAAGCTATGCCTTTCAGTCCTAGCTTCTTTACTTTGGGAGTTATTGCTGGACGTTTAGCATGTTTTGAACTGCAGTCTGCTAGGGCCGAGAAAAGCACCGTAGGAGGTTCCAGGCATGTTCCCTCTTTCCAGGCAAAGGAAAAGGCTGAGAGCCAAAGTGACAGGGTCTGCTTGTGTGTCCTGTTAGGAGGTTTCAGACAAGCTATGCCTTTCAGTCCTAGCTTCTTTACTTTGGGTTTATTGCTGGACGTTTAGCATGTTTTGAACTGCAGTCTGCTAGGGCCGAGAAAAGCACCGTAGGAGGTTCCAGGCATGTTCCCTCTTTCCAGGCAAAGGAAAAGGCTGAGAGCCAAAGTGACAGGGTCTGCTTGTGTGTCCTGTTAGGAGGTTTCAGACAAGCTATGCCTTTCAGTCCTAGCTTCTTTACTTTGGGAGTTATTGCTGGACGTTTAGCATGTTTTGAACTGCAGTCTGCTAGGGCCGAGAAAAGCACCGTAGGAGGTTCCAGGCATGTTCCCTCTTTCCAGGCAAAGGAAAAGGCTGAGAGCCAAAGTGACAGGGTCTGCTTGTGTGTCCGGTTAGGAGGTTTCAGACAAGCTATGCCTTTCAGTCCTAGCTTCTTTACTTTGGGAGTTATTGCTGGACGTTTAGCATGTTTTGAACTGCAGTCTGCTAGGGCCGAGAAAAGCACCGTAGGAGGTTCCAGGCATGTTCCCTCTTTGCAGGCAAAGGAAAAGGCTGAGAGCCAAAGTGACAGGGTCTGCTTGTGTGTCCTGTTAGGAGGTTTCAGACAAGCTATGCCTTTCAGTCCTAGCTTCTTTACTTTGGGAGTTATTGCTGGACGTTTAGCATGTTTTGAACTGCAGTCTGCTAGGGCCGAGAAAAGCACCGTAGGAGGTTCCAGGCATGTTCCCTCTTTCCAGGCAAAGGAAAAGGCTGAGAGCCAAAGTGACAGGGTCTGCTTGTGTGTCCTGTTAGGAGGTTTCAGACAAGCTATGCCTTTCAGTCCTAGCTTCTTTACTTTGGGAGTTATTGCTGGACGTTTAGCATGTTTTGAACTGCAGTCTGCTAGGGCCGAGAAAAGCACCGTAGGAGGTTCCAGGCATGTTCCCTCTTTCCAGGCAAAGGAAAAGGCTGAGAGCCAAAGTGACAGGGTCTGCTTGTGTGTCCTGTTAGGAGGTTTCAGACAAGCTATGCCTTTCAGTCCTAGCTTCTTTACTTTGGGAGTTATTGCTGGACGTTTAGCATGTTTTGAACTGCAGTCTGCTAGGGCCGAGAAAAGCACCGTAGGAGGTTCCAGGCATGTTCCCTCTTTCCAGGCAAAGGAAAAGGCTGAGAGCCAAAGTGACAGGGTCTGCTTGTGTGTCCTGTTAGGAGGTTTCAGACAAGCTATGCCTTTCAGTCCTAGCTTCTTTACTTTGGGAGTTATTGCTGGACGTTTAGCATGTTTTGAACTGCAGTCTGCTAGGGCCGAGAAAAGCACCGTAGGAGGTTCCAGGCATGTTCCCTCTTTCCAGGCAAAGGAAAAGGCTGAGAGCCAAAGTGACAGGGTCTGCTTGTGTGTCCTGTTAGGAGGTTTCAGACAAGCTATGCCTTTCAGAACTAGCTTCTTTACTTTGGGAGTTATTGCTGGACGTTTAGCATGTTTTGAACTGCAGTCTGCTAGGGCCGAGAAAAGCACCGTAGGAGGTTCCAGGCATGTTCCCTCTTTCCAGGCAAAGGAAAAGGCTGAGAGCCAAAGTGACAGGGTCTGCTTGTGTGTCCTGTTAGGAGGTTTCAGACAAGCTATGCCTTTCAGTCCTAGCTTCTTTACTTTGGGAGTTATTGCTGGACGTTTAGCATGTTTTGAACTGCAGTCTGCTAGGGCCGAGAAAAGCACCGTAGGAGGTTCCAGGCATGTTCCCTCTTTCCAGGCAAAGGAAAAGGCTGAGAGCCAAAGTGACAGGGTCTGCTTGTGTGTCCTGTTAGGAGGTTTCAGACAAGCTATGCCTTTCAGTCCTAGCTTCTTTACTTTGGGAGTTATTGCTGGACGTTTAGCATGTTTTGAACTGCAGTCTGCTAGGGCCGAGAAAAGAACCGTAGGAGGTTCCAGGCATGTTCCCTCTTTCCAGGCAAAGGAAAAGGCTGAGAGCCAAAGTGACAGGGTCTGCTTGTGTGTCCTGTTAGGAGGTTTCAGACAAGCTATGCCTTTCAGAACTAGCTTCTTTACTTTGGGAGTTATTGCTGGACGTTTAGCATGTTTTGAACTGCAGTCTGCTAGGGCCGAGAAAAGCACCGTAGGAGGTTCCAGGCATGTTCCCTTTATCCAGGCAAAGGAAAAGGCTGAGAGCCAAAGTGACAGGGTCTGCTTGTGTGTCCTGTTAGGAGGTTTCAGACAAGCTATGCCTTTCATGCCTAGCTTCTTTACTTTGGGAGTTATTGCTGGACGTTTAGCATGTTTTGAACTGCAGTCTGCTAGGGCCGAGAAAAGCACCGTAGGAGGTTCCAGGCATGTTCCCTCTTTCCAGGCAAAGGAAAAGGCTGAGAGCCAAAGTGACAGGGTCTGCTTGTGTGTCCTGTTAGGAGGTTTCAGACAAGCTATGCCTTTCATGCCTAGCTCTTTACTTTGGGAGTTATTGCTGGACGTTTAGCATGTTTTGAACTGCAGTCTGCTAGGGCCGAGAAAAGCACCGTAGGAGGTTCCAGGCATGTTCCCTCTTTCCAGGCAAAGGAAAAGGCTGAGAGCCAAAGTGACAGGGTCTGCTTGTGTGTCCTGTTAGGAGGTTTCAGACAAGCTATGCCTTTCAGTCTTAGCTTCTTTACTTTGGGAGTTATTGCTGGACGTTTAGCATGTTTTGAACTGCAGTCTGCTAGGGCCGAGAAAAGCACCGTAGGAGGTTCCAGGCATGTTCCCTCTTTCCAGGCAAAGGAAAAGGCTGAGAGCCAAAGTGACAGGGTCTGCTTGTGTGTCCTGTTAGGAGGTTTCAGACAAGCTATGCCTTTCAGTCCTAGCTTCTTTACTTTGGGAGTTATTGCTGGACGTTTAGCATGTTTTGAACTGCAGTCTGCTAGGGCCGAGAAAAGCACCGTAGGAGGTTCCAGGCATGTTCCCTCTTTCCAGGCAAAGGAAAAGGCTGAGAGCCAAAGTGACAGGGTCTGCTTGTGTGTCCTGTTAGGAGGTTTCAGACAAGCTATGCCTTTCAGTCCTAGCTTCTTTACTTTGGGAGTTATTGCTGGACGTTTAGCATGTTTTGAACTGCAGTCTGCTAGGGCCGAGAAAAGCACCGTAGGAGGTTCCAGGCATGTTCCCTCTTTCCAGGCAAAGGAAAAGGCTGAGAGCCAAAGTGACAGGGTCTGCTTGTGTGTCCTGTTAAGAGGTTTCAGACAAGCTATGCCTTTCAGTCCTAGCTTCTTTACTTTGGGAGTTATTGCTGGACGTTTAGCATGTTTTGAACTGCAGTCTGCTAGGGCCGAGAAAAGCACTGTAGGAGGTAGCAGGTATGTTCCCTCTTTCCAGGCAAAGGAAAAGGCTGAGAGCCAAAGTGACAGGGTCTGCTTGTGTGTCCTGTTAGGAGGTTTCAGACAAGCTATGCCTTTCATGCCTAGCTCCTTTACTTTGGGAGTTATTGCTGGACGTTTAGCATGTTTTGAACTGCAGTCTGCTAGGGCCGAGAAAAGCACCGTAGGAGGTTCCAGGCATGTTCCCTCTTTCCAGGCAAAGGAAAAGGCTGAGAGCCAAAGTGACAGGGTCTGCTTGTGTGTCCTGTTAGGAGGTTTCAGACAAGCTATGCCTTTCAGTCTTAGCTTCTTTACTTTGGGAGTTATTGCTGGACGTTTAGCATGTTTTGAACTGCAGTCTGCTAGGGCCGAGAAAAGCACTGTAGGAGGTAGCAGGTATGTTCCTTCTTTCCAGGCAAAAGAAAAGGCTGAGAGCCAAAGTGACAGGGTCTGCTTGTGTGTCCTGTTAGGAGGTTTCAGACAAGCTATGCCTTTCACTCCTAGCTTCTTTACTTTGGGAGTTATTGCTGGACGTTTAGCATGTTTTGAACTGCAGTCTGCTAGGGCCGAGAAAAGCACCGTAGGAGGTTCCAGGCATGTTCCCTCTTTCCAGGCAAAGGAAAAGGCTGAGAGCCAAAGTGACAGGGTCTGCTTGTGTGTCCTGTTAGGAGGTTTCAGACAAGCTATGCCTTTCAGTCCTAGCTTCTTTACTTTGGGAGTTATTGCTGGACGTTTAGCATGTTTTGAACTGCAGTCTGCTAGGGCCGAGAAAAGCACCGTAGGAGGTTCCAGGCATGTTCCCTCTTTCCAGGCAAAGGAAAAGGCTGAGAGCCAAAGTGACAGGGTCTGCTTGTGTGTCCTGTTAGGAGGTTTCAGACAAGCTATGCCTTTCAGTCCTAGCTTCTTTACTTTGGGAGTTATTGCTGGACGTTTAGCATGTTTTGAACTGCAGTCTGCTAGGGCCGAGAAAAGCACCGTAGGAGGTTCCAGGCATGTTCCCTCTTTCCAGGCAAAGGAAAAGGCTGAGAGCCAAAGTGACAGGGTCTGCTTGTGTGTCCTGTTAGGAGGTTTCAGACAAGCTATGCCTTTCAGTCCTAGCTTCTTTACTTTGGGAGTTATTGCTGGACGTTTAGCATGTTTTGAACTGCAGTCTGCTAGGGCCGAGAAAAGCACTGTAGGAGGTAGCAGGTATGTTCCTTCTTTCCAGGCAAAGGAAAAGGCTGAGAGCCAAAGTGACAGGGTCTGCTTGTGTGTCCTGTTAGGAGGTTTCAGACAAGCTATGCCTTTCAGTCCTAGCTTCTTTACTTTGGGAGTTATTGCTGGACGTTTAGCATGTTTTGAACTGCAGTCTGCTAGGGCCGAGAAAAGCACCGTAGGAGGTTCCAGGCATGTTCCCTCTTTCCAGGCAAAGGAAAAGGCTGAGAGCCAAAGTGACAGGGTCTGCTTGTGTGTCCTGTTAGGAGGTTTCAGACAAGCTATGCCTTTCATGCCTAGCTTCTTTACTTTGGGAGTTATTGCTGGACGTTTAGCATGTTTTGAACTGCAGTCTGCTAGGGCCGAGAAAAGCACCGTAGGAGGTTCCAGGCATGTTCCCTCTTTCCAGGCAAAGGAAAAGGCTGAGAGCCAAAGTGACAGGGTCTGCTTGTGTGTCCTGTTAGGAGGTTTCAGACAAGCTATGCCTTTCAGTCCTAGCTTCTTTACTTTGGGAGTTATTGCTGGACGTTTAGCATGTTTTGAACTGCAGTCTGCTAGGGCCGAGAAAAGCACCGTAGGAGGTTCCAGGCATGTTCCCTCTTTCCAGGCAAAGGAAAAGGCTGAGAGCCAAAGTGACAGGGTCTGCTTGTGTGTCCTGTTAGGAGGTTTCAGACAAGCTATGCCTTTCATGCCTAGCTTCTTTACTTTGGGAGTTATTGCTGGACGTTTAGCATGTTTTGAACTGCAGTCTGCTAGGGCCGAGAAAAGCACCGTAGGAGGTTCCAGGCATGTTCCCTCTTTCCAGGCAAAGGAAAAGGCTGAGAGCCAAAGTGACAGGGTCTGCTTGTGTGTCCTGTTAGGAGGTTTCAGACAAGCTATGCCTTTCATTCCTAGCTTCTTTACTTTGGGAGTTATTGCTGGACGTTTAGCATGTTTTGAACTGCAGTCTGCTAGGGCCGAGAAAAGCACCGTAGGAGGTTCCAGGCATGTTCCCTCTTTCCAGGCAAAGGAAAAGGCTGAGAGCCAAAGTGACAGGGTCTGCTTGTGTGTCCTGTTAGGAGGTTTCAGACAAGCTATGCCTTTCAGTCCTAGCTTCTTTACTTTGGGAGTTATTGCTGGACGTTTAGCATGTTTTGAACTGCAGTCTGCTAGGGCCGAGAAAAGCACCGTAGGAGGTTCCAGGCATGTTCCCTCTTTCCAGGCAAAGGAAAAGGCTGAGAGCCAAAGTGACAGGGTCTGCTTGTGTGTCCTGTTAGGAGGTTTCAGACAAGCTATGCCTTTCACTCCTAGCTTCTTTACTTTGGGAGTTATTGCTGGACGTTTAGCATGTTTTGAACTGCAGTCTGCTAGGGCCGAGAAAAGCACCGTAGGAGGTTCCAGGCATGTTCCCTCTTTCCAGGCAAAGGAAAAGGCTGAGAGCCAAAGTGACAGGGTCTGCTTGTGTGTCCTGTTAGGAGGTTTCAGACAAGCTATGCCTTTCAGTCCTAGCTTCTTTACTTTGGGAGTTATTGCTGGACGTTTAGCATGTTTTGAACTGCAGTCTGCTAGGGCCGAGAAAAGCACCGTAGGAGGTTCCAGGCATGTTCCCTCTTTCCAGGCAAAGGAAAAGGCTGAGAGCCAAAGTGACAGGGTCTGCTTGTGTGTCCTGTTAGGAGGTTTCAGACAAGCTATGCCTTTCAGTCCTAGCTTCTTTACTTTGGGAGTTATTGCTGGACGTTTAGCATGTTTTGACCTGCAGTCTGCTAGGGCCGAGAAAAGCACCATAGGAGGTTCCAGGCATGTTCCCTCTTTCCAGGCAAAGGAAAAGGCTGAGAGCCAAAGTGACAGGGTCTGCTTGTGTGTCCTGTTAGGAGGTTTCAGACAAGCTATGCCTTTCAGTCCTAGCTTCTTTACTTTGGGAGTTATTGCTGGACGTTTAGCATGTTTTGAACTGCAGTCTGCTAGGGCCGAGAAAAGCACCGTAGGAGGTTCCAGGCATGTTCCCTCTTTCCAGGCAAAGGAAAAGGCTGAGAGCCAAAGTGACAGGGTCTGCTTGTGTGTCCTGTTAGGAGGTTTCAGACAAGCTATGCCTTTCAGTCCTAGCTTCTTTACTTTGGGAGTTATTGCTGGACGTTTAGCATGTTTTGAACTGCAGTCTGCTAGGGCCGAGAAAAGCACCGTAGGAGGTTCCAGGCATGTTCCCTCTTTCCAGGCAAAGGAAAAGGCTGAGAGCCAAAGTGACAGGGTCTGCTTGTGTGTCCTGTTAGGAGGTTTCAGACAAGCTATGCCTTTCAGTCCTAGCTTCTTTACTTTGGGAGTTATTGCTGGACGTTTAGCATGTTTTGAACTGCAGTCTGCTAGGGCCGAGAAAAGCACCGTAGGAGGTTCCAGGCATGTTCCCTCTTTCCAGGCAAAGGAAAAGGCTGAGAGCCAAAGTGACAGGGTCTGCTTGTGTGTCCTGTTAGGAGGTTTCAGACAAGCTATGCCTTTCAGTCCTAGCTTCTTTACTTTGGGAGTTATTGCTGGACGTTTAGCATGTTTTGAACTGCAGTCTGCTAGGGCCGAGAAAAGCACCGTAGGAGGTTCCAGGCATGTTCCCTCTTTCCAGGCAAAGGAAAAGGCTGAGAGCCAAAGTGACAGGGTCTGCTTGTGTGTCCTGTTAGGAGGTTTCAGACAAGCTATGCCTTTCAGTCCTAGCTTCTTTACTTTGGGAGTTATTGCTGGGCGTTTAGCATGTTTTGAACTGCAGTCTGCTAGGGCCGAGAAAAGCACTGTAGGAGGTAGCAGGTATGTTCCTTCTTTCCAGGCAAAGGAAAAGGCTGAGAGCCAAAGTGACAGGGTCTGCTTGTGTGTCCTGTTAGGAGGTTTCAGACAAGCTATGCCTTTCAGTCCTAGCTTCTTTACTTTGGGAGTTATTGCTGGACGTTTAGCATGTTTTGAACTGCAGTCTGCTAGGGCCGAGAAAAGCACCGTAGGAGGTTCCAGGCATGTTCCCTCTTTCCAGGCAAAGGAAAAGGCTGAGAGCCAAAGTGACAGGGTCTGCTTGTGTGTCCTGTTAGGAGGTTTCAGACAAGCTATGCCTTTCAGTCCTAGCTTCTTTACTTTGGGAGTTATTGCTGGACGTTTAGCATGTTTTGAACTGCAGTCTGCTAGGGCCGAGAAAAGCACTGTAGGAGGTAGCAGGTATGTTCCCTCTTTCCAGGCAAAGGAAAAGGCTGAGAGCCAAAGTGACAGGGTCTGCTTGTGTGTCCTGTTAGGAGGTTTCAGACAAGCTATGCCTTTCAGTCCTAGCTTCTTTACTTTGGGAGTTATTGCTGGGCGTTTAGCATGTTTTGAACTGCAGTCTGCTAGGGCCGAGAAAAGCACTGTAGGAGGTAGCAGGTATGTTCCTTCTTTCCAGGCAAAGGAAAAGGCTGAGAGCCAAAGTGACAGGGTCTGCTTGTGTGTCCTGTTAGGAGGTTTCAGACAAGCTATGCCTTTCAGTCCTAGCTTCTTTACTTTGGGAGTTATTGCTGGACGTTTAGCCTGTTTTGAACTGCAGTCTGCTAGGGCCGAGAAAAGCACCGTAGGAGGTTCCTGGCATGTTCCCTCTTTCCAGGCAAAGGAAAAGGCTGAGAGCCAAAGTGACAGGGTCTGCTTGTGTGTCCTGTTAGGAGGTTTCAGACAAGCTATGCCTTTCAGTCCTAGCTTCTTTACTTTGGGAGTTATTGCTGGACGTTTAGCATGTTTTCAACTGCAGTCTGCTAGGGCCGAGAAAAGCACCGTAGGAGGTTCCAGGCATGTTCCCTTTTTCCAGGCAAAGGAAAAGGCTGAGAGCCAAAGTGACAGGGTCTGCTTGTGTGTCCTGTTAGGAGGTTTCAGACAAGCTATGCCTTTCATGCCTAGCTTCTTTACTTTGGGAGTTATTGCTGGACGTTTAGCATGTTTTGAACTGCAGTCTGCTAGGGCCGAGAAAAGCACCGTAGGAGGTTCCAGGCATGTTCCCTCTTTCCAGGCAAAGGAAAAGGCTGAGAGCCAAAGTGACAGGGTCTGCTTGTGTGTCCTGTTAGGAGGTTTCAGACAAGCTATGCCTTTCAGTCTTAGCTTCTTTACTTTGGGAGTTATTGCTGGACGTTTAGCATGTTTTGAACTGCAGTCTGCTAGGGCCGAGAAAAGCACTGTAGGAGGTAGCAGGTATGTTCCTTCTTTCCAGGCAAAGGAAAAGGCTGAGAGCCAAAGTGACAGGGTCTGCTTGTGTGTCCTGTTAGGAGGTTTCAGACAAGCTATGCCTTTCACTCCTAGCTTCTTTACTTTGGGAGTTATTGCTGGACGTTTAGCATGTTTTGAACTGCAGTCTGCTAGGGCCGAGAAAAGCACCGTAGGAGGTTCCAGGCATGTTCCCTCTTTCCAGGCAAAGGAAAAGGCTGAGAGCCAAAGTGACAGGGTCTGCTTGTGTGTCCTGTTAGGAGGTTTCAGACAAGCTATGCCTTTCAGTCCTAGCTTCTTTACTTTGGGAGTTATTGCTGGACGTTTAGCATGTTTTGAACTGCAGTCTGCTAGGGCCGAGAAAAGCACCGTAGGAGGTTCCAGGCATGTTCCCTCTTTCCAGGCAAAGGAAAAGGCTGAGAGCCAAAGTGACAGGGTCTGCTTGTGTGTCCTGTTAGGAGGTTTCAGACAAGCTATGCCTTTCAGGCCTAGCTTCTTTACTTTGGGAGTTATTGCTGGACGTTTAGCATGTTTTGAACTGCAGTCTGCTAGGGCCGAGAAAAGCACCGTAGGAGGTTCCAGGCATGTTCCCTCTTTCCAGGCAAAGGAAAAGGCTGAGAGCCAAAGTGACAGGGTCTGCTTGTGTGTCCTGTTAGGAGGTTTCAGACAAGCTATGCCTTTCAGTCCTAGCTTCTTTACTTTGGGAGTTATTGCTGGACGTTTAGCATGTTTTGAACTGCAGTCTGCTAGGGCCGAGAAAAGCACCGTAGGAGGTTCCAGGCATGTTCCCTCTTTCCAGGCAAAGGAAAAGGCTGAGAGCCAAAGTGACAGGGTCTGCTTGTGTGTCCTGTTAGGAGGTTTCAGACAAGCTATGCCTTTCATTCCTAGCTTCTTTACTTTGGGAGTTATTGCTGGACGTTTAGCATGTTTTGAACTGCAGTCTGCTAGGGCCGAGAAAAGCACCGTAGGAGGTTCCAGGCATGTTCCCTCTTTCCAGGCAAAGGAAAAGGCTGAGAGCCAAAGTGACAGGGTCTGCTTGTGTGTCCTGTTAGGAGGTTTCAGACAAGCTATGCCTTTCAGTCCTAGCTTCTTTACTTTGGGAGTTATTGCTGGACGTTTAGCATGTTTTCAACTGCAGTCTGCTAGGGCCGAGAAAAGCACCGTAGGAGGTTCCAGGCATGTTCCCTCTTTCCAGGCAAAGGAAAAGGCTGAGAGCCAAAGTGACAGGGTCTGCTTGTGTGTCCTGTTAGGAGGTTTCAGACAAGCTATGCCTTTCAGTCCTAGCTTCTTTACTTTGGGAGTTATTGCTGGACGTTTAGCATGTTTTGAACTGCAGTCTGCTAGGGCCGAGAAAAGCACCGTAGGAGGTTCCAGGCATGTTCCCTCTTTCCAGGCAAAGGAAAAGGCTGAGAGCCAAAGTGACAGGGTCTGCTTGTGTGTCCTGTTAGGAGGTTTCAGACAAGCTATGCCTTTCAGTCCTAGCTTCTTTACTTTGGGAGTTATTGCTGGACGTTTAGCATGTTTTGAACTGCAGTCTGCTAGGGCCGAGAAAAGCACCGTAGGAGGTTCCAGGCATGTTCCCTCTTTCCAGGCAAAGGAAAAGGCTGAGAGCCAAAGTGACAGGGTCTGCTTGTGTGTCCTGTTAGGAGGTTTCAGACAAGCTATGCCTTTCAGTCCTAGCTTCTTTACTTTGGGAGTTATTGCTGGACGTTTAGCATGTTTTCAACTGCAGTCTGCTAGGGCCGAGAAAAGCACCGTAGGAGGTTCCAGGCATGTTCCCTCTTTCCAGGCAAAGGAAAAGGCTGAGAGCCAAAGTGACAGGGTCTGCTTGTGTGTCCTGTTAGGAGGTTTCAGACAAGCTATGCCTTTCAGTCCTAGCTTCTTTACTTTGGGAGTTATTGCTGGACGTTTAGCATGTTTTGAACTGCAGTCTGCTAGGGCCGAGAAAAGCACCGTAGGAGGTTCCAGGCATGTTCCCTCTTTCCAGGCAAAGGAAAAGGCTGAGAGCCAAAGTGACAGGGTCTGCTTGTGTGTCCTGTTAGGAGGTTTCAGACAAGCTATGCCTTTCAGTCCTAGCTTCTTTACTTTGGGAGTTATTGCTGGACGTTTAGCATGTTTTGAACTGCAGTCTGCTAGGGCCGAGAAAAGCACCGTAGGAGGTTCCAGGCATGTTCCCTCTTTCCAGGCAAAGGAAAAGGCTGAGAGCCAAAGTGACAGGGTCTGCTTGTGTGTCCTGTTAGGAGGTTTCAGACAAGCTATGCCTTTCAGTCCTAGCTTCTTTACTTTGGGAGTTATTGCTGGACGTTTAGCATGTTTTGAACTGCAGTCTGCTAGGGCCGAGAAAAGCACTGTAGGAGGTAGCAGGCATGTTCCCTCTTTCCAGGCAAAGGAAAAGGCTGAGAGCCAAAGTGACAGGGTCTGCTTGTGTGTCCTGTTAGGAGGTTTCAGACAAGCTATGCCTTTCAGTCCTAGCTTCTTTACTTTGGGAGTTATTGCTGGACGTTTAGCATGTTTTGAACTGCAGTCTGCTAGGGCCGAGAAAAGCACTGTAGGAGGTAGCAGGTATGTTCCCTCTTTCCAGGCTAAGTAAAAGGCTGAGAGCCAAAGTGACAGGGTCTGCTTGTGTGTCCTGTTAGGAGGTTTCAGACAAGCTATGCCTTTCAGTCCTAGCTTCTTTACTTTGGGAGTTATTGCTGGACCTTTAGCATGTTTTGAACTGCAGTCTGCTAGGGCCGAGAAAAGCACCGTAGGAGGTTCCAGGCATGTTCCCTCTTTCCAGGCAAAGGAAAAGGCTGAGAGCCAAAGTGACAGGGTCTGCTTGTGTGTCCTGTTAGGAGGTTTCAGACAAGCTATGCCTTTCATTCCTAGCTTCTTTACTTTGGGAGTTATTGCTGGACGTTTAGCATGTTTTGAACTGCAGTCTGCTAGGGCCGAGAAAAGCACCGTAGGAGGTTCCAGGCATGTTCCCTCTTTCCAGGCAAAGGAAAAGGCTGAGAGCCAAAGTGACAGGGTCTGCTTGTGTGTCCTGTTAGGAGGTTTCAGACAAGCTATGCCTTTCAGTCCTAGCTTCTTTACTTTGGGAGTTATTGCTGGACGTTTAGCATGTTTTGAACTGCAGTCTGCTAGGGCCGAGAAAAGCACCGTAGGAGGTTCCAGGCATGTTCCCTCTTTCCAGGCAAAGGAAAAGGCTGAGAGCCAAAGTGACAGGGTCTGCTTGTGTGTCCTGTTAGGAGGTTTCAGACAAGCTATGCCTTTCAGTCCTAGCTTCTTTACTTTGGGAGTTATTGCTGGACGTTTAGCATGTTTTGAACTGCAGTCTGCTAGGGCCGAGAAAAGCACCGTAGGAGGTTCCAGGCATGTTCCCTCTTTCCAGGCAAAGGAAAAGGCTGAGAGCCAAAGTGACAGGGTCTGCTTGTGTGTCCTGTTAGGAGGTTTCAGACAAGCTATGCCTTTCATTCCTAGCTTCTTTACTTTGGGAGTTATTGCTGGACGTTTAGCATGTTTTGAACTGCAGTCTGCTAGGGCCGAGAAAAGCACCGTAGGAGGTTCCAGGCATGTTCCCTCTTTCCAGGCAAAGGAAAAGGCTGAGAGCCAAAGTGACAGGGTCTGCTTGTGTGTCCTGTTAGGAGGTTTCAGACAAGCTATGCCTTTCAGTCCTAGCTTCTTTACTTTGGGAGTTATTGCTGGACGTTTAGCATGTTTTGAACTGCAGTCTGCTAGGGCCGAGAAAAGCACCGTAGGAGGTTCCAGGCATGTTCCCTCTTTCCGGGCAAAGGAAAAGGCTGAGAGCCAAAGTGACAGGGTCTGCTTGTGTGTCCTGTTAGGAGGTTTCAGACAAGCTATGCCTTTCAGTCCTAGCTTCTTTACTTTGGGAGTTATTGCTGGACGTTTAGCATGTTTTGAACTGCAGTCTGCTAGGGCCGAGAAAAGCACCGTAGGAGGTTCCAGGCATGTTCCCTCTTTCCAGGCAAAGGAAAAGGCTGAGAGCCAAAGTGACAGGGTCTGCTTGTGTGTCCTGTTAGGAGGTTTCAGACAAGCTATGCCTTTCAGTCCTAGCTTCTTTACTTTGGGAGTTATTGCTGGACGTTTAGCATGTTTTGAACTGCAGTCTGCTAGGGCCGAGAAAAGCACTGTAGGAGGTAGCAGGCATGTTCCCTCTTTCCAGGCAAAGGAAAAGGCTGAGAGCCAAAGTGACAGGGTCTGCTTGTGTGTCCTGTTAGGAGGTTTCAGACAAGCTATGCCTTTCAGTCCTAGCTTCTTTACTTTGGGAGTTATTGCTGGACGTTTAGCATGTTTTGAACTGCAGTCTGCTAGGGCCGAGAAAAGCACTGTAGGAGGTAGCAGGTATGTTCCCTCTTTCCAGGCTAAGTAAAAGGCTGAGAGCCAAAGTGACAGGGTCTGCTTGTGTGTCCTGTTAGGAGGTTTCAGACAAGCTATGCCTTTCAGTCCTAGCTTCTTTACTTTGGGAGTTATTGCTGGACGTTTAGCATGTTTTGAACTGCAGTCTGCTAGGGCCGAGAAAAGCACCGTAGGAGGTTCCAGGCATGTTCCCTCTTTCCAGGCAAAGGAAAAGGCTGAGAGCCAAAGTGACAGGGTCTGCTTGTGTGTCCTGTTAGGAGGTTTCAGACAAGCTATGCCTTTCAGTCCTAGCTTCTTTACTTTGGGAGTTATTGCTGGACGTTTAGCATGTTTTGAACTGCAGTCTGCTAGGGCCGAGAAAAGCACCGTAGGAGGTTCCAGGCATGTTCCCTCTTTCCAGGCAAAGGAAAAGGCTGAGAGCCAAAGTGACAGGGTCTGCTTGTGTGTCCTGTTAGGAGGTTTCAGACAAGCTATGCCTTTCAGGCCTAGCTTCTTTACTTTGGGAGTTATTGCTGGACGTTTAGCATGTTTTGAACTGCAGTCTGCTAGGGCCGAGAAAAGCACCGTAGGAGGTTCCAGGCATGTTCCCTCTTTCCAGGCAAAGGAAAAGGCTGAGAGCCAAAGTGACAGGGTCTGCTTGTGTGTCCTGTTAGGAGGTTTCAGACAAGCTATGCCTTTCAGTCCTAGCTTCTTTACTTTGGGAGTTATTGCTGGACGTTTAGCATGTTTTGAACTGCAGTCTGCTAGGGCCGAGAAAAGCACCGTAGGAGGTTCCAGGCATGTTCCCTCTTTCCAGGCAAAGGAAAAGGCTGAGAGCCAAAGTGACAGGGTCTGCTTGTGTGTCCTGTTAGGAGGTTTCAGACAAGCTATGCCTTTCATGCCTAGCTTCTTTACTTTGGGAGTTATTGCTGGACGTTTAGCATGTTTTGAACTGCAGTCTGCTAGGGCCGAGAAAAGCACCGTAGGAGGTTCCAGGCATGTTCCCTCTTTCCAGGCAAAGGAAAAGGCTGAGAGCCAAAGTGACAGGGTCTGCTTGTGTGTCCTGTTAGGAGGTTTCAGACAAGCTATGCCTTTCAGTCCTAGCTTCTTTACTTTGGGAGTTATTGCTGGACGTTTAGCATGTTTTGAACTGCAGTCTGCTAGGGCCGAGAAAAGCACCGTAGGAGGTTCCAGGCATGTTCCCTCTTTCCAGGCAAAGGAAAAGGCTGAGAGCCAAAGTGACAGGGTCTGCTTGTGTGTCCTGTTAGGAGGTTTCAGACAAGCTATGCCTTTCAGAACTAGCTTCTTTACTTTGGGAGTTATTGCTGGACGTTTAGCATGTTTTGAACTGCAGTCTGCTAGGGCCGAGAAAAGCACCGTAGGAGGTTCCAGGAATGTTCCCTCTTTCCAGGCAAAGGAAAAGGCTGAGAGCCAAAGTGACAGGGTCTGCTTGTGTGTCCTGTTAGGAGGTTTCAGACAAGCTATGCCTTTCATGCCTAGCTTCTTTACTTTGGGAGTTATTGCTGGACGTTTAGCATGTTTTGAACTGCAGTCTGCTAGGGCCGAGAAAAGCACCGTAGGAGGTTCCAGGCATGTTCCCTCTTTCCAGGCAAAGGAAAAGGCTGAGAGCCAAAGTGACAGGGTCTGCTTGTGTGTCCTGTTAGGAGGTTTCAGACAAGCTATGCCTTTCATGCCTAGCTTCTTTACTTTGGGAGTTATTGCTGGACGTTTAGCATGTTTTGAACTGCAGTCTGCTAGGGCCGAGAAAAGCACCGTAGGAGGTTCCAGGCATGTTCCCTCTTTCCAGGCAAAGGAAAAGGCTGAGAGCCAAATTGACAGGGTCTGCTTGTGTGTCCTGTTAGGAGGTTTCAGACAAGCTATGCCTTTCAGTCCTAGCTTCTTTACTTTGGGAGTTATTGCTGGACGTTTAGCATGTTTTGAACTGCAGTCTGCTAGGGCCGAGAAAAGCACCGTAGGAGGTTCCAGGCATGTTCCCTCTTTCCAGGCAAAGGAAAAGGCTGAGAGCCAAAGTGACAGGGTCTGCTTGTGAGTCCTGTTAGGAGGTTTCAGACAAGCTATGCCTTTCATGCCTAGCTTCTTTACTTTGGGAGTTATTGCTGGACGTTTAGCATGTTTTGAACTGCAGTCTGCTAGGGCCGAGAAAAGCACCGTAGGAGGTTCCAGGCATGTTCCCTCTTTCCAGGCAAAGGAAAAGGCTGAGAGCCAAAGTGACAGGGTCTGCTTGTGTGTCCTGTTAGGAGGTTTCAGACAAGCTATGCCTTTCAGTCCTAGATTCTTTATTTTGGGAGTTATTGCTGGAGGTTTAGCATGTTTTGAACAGCAGTCTGCTAGGGCCGAGAAAAGCACCGTAGGAGGTTCCAGGCATGTTCCCTCTTTCCAGGGAAAGGAAAAGGCTGAGAGCCAAAGTGACAGGGTCTGCTTGTGTGTCCTGTTAGGAGGTTTCAGAAAAGCTATGCCTTTCATGCCTCCTACAGTGCTTTTCTCGGCCCTAGCAGACTGCAGTTCAAAACATGCTAAATGTCCAGCAATAACTCCCAAAGTAAAGAAGCTAGGACTGAAAGGCATAGCTTGTCTGAAACCTCCTAACAGGACACACAAGCAGACCCTGTCACTTTGGCTCTCAGCCTTTTCCTTTGCCTGGAAAGAGGGAACATGCCTGGAACCTCCTACAATGCTTTTCTCGGCCCTAGCAGACTGCTGTTCAAAACATGCTAAACGTCCAGCAATAACTCCCAAAGTAATGAAGCTAGGACTGAAAGGCATAGCTTGTCTGAAACCTCCTAAAAGGACACACAAGCAGACCCTGTCACTTTGGCTCTCAGCCTTTTCCTTTGCCTGGAAAGAAGGAACATACCTGCTACCTCCTTCAGTGCTTTCCTCGGTCCTAGCAGACTGCAGTTCAAAACATGCTAAACGTCCAGCAATAACTCCCAAAGTAAAGAAGCTAGGACAGAAAGGCATAGCTTGTCTGAAACCTCCTAACAGGACACACAAGCAGACCCTGTCACTTTGGCTCTCAGCCTTTTCCTTTGCCTGGAAAGAGGGAACATGCCTGGAACCTCCTACGGTGCTTTTCTCGGCCCTAGCAGACTGCAGTTCAAAACATGCTAAACGTCCAGCAATAACTCCCAAAGTAAAGAAGCTAGGACTGAAAGGCATAGCTTGTCTGAAACCTCCTAACAGGACACACAAGCAGACCCTGTCACTTTGGCTCTCAGCCTTTTCCTTTGCCTGCAAAGAGGGAACATGCCTGGAACCTCCTACGGTGCTTTTCTCGGCCCTAGCAGACTGCAGTTCAAAACATGCTAAACGTCCAGCAATAACTCCCAAAGTAAAGAAGCTAGGACTGAAAGGCATAGCTTGTCTGAAACCTCCTAACAGGACACACAAGCAGACCCTGTCACTTTGGCTCTCAGCCTTTTCCTTTGCCTGGAAAGAGGGAACATGCCTGGAACCTCCTACGGTGCTTTTCTCGGCCCTAGCAGACTGCAGTTCAAAACATGCTAAACGTCCAGCAATAACTCCCAAAGTAAAGAAGCTAGGACTGAAAGGCATAGCTTGTCTGAAACCTCCTAACAGGACACACAAGCAGACCCTGTCACTTTGGCTCTCAGCCTTTTCCTTTGCCTGGAAAGAGGGAACATGCCTGGAACCTCCTACGGTGCTTTTCTCGGCCCTAGCAGACTGCAGTTCAAAACATGCTAAACGTCCAGCAATAACTCCCAAAGTAAAGAAGCTAGGACTGAAAGGCATAGCTTGTCTGAAACCTCCTAACAGGACACACAAGCAGACCCTGTCACTTTGGCTCTCAGCCTTTTCCTTTGCCTGGAAAGAGGGAACATGCCTGGAACCTCCTACGGTGCTTTTCTCGGCCCTAGCAGACTGCAGTTCAAAACATGCTAAACGTCCAGCAATAACTCCCAAAGTAAAGAAGCTAGGACTGAAAGGCATAGCTTGTCTGAAACCTCCTAAAAGGACACACAAGCAGACCCTGTAACTTTGGCTCTCAGCCTTTTCCTTTGCCTGGAAAGAGGGAACATGCCTGGAACCTCCTACGGTGCTTTTCTCGGCCCTAGCAGACTGCAGTTCAAAACATGCTAAACGTCCAGCAATAACTCCCAAAGTAAAGAAGCTAGGACTGAAAGGCATAGCTTGTCTGAAACCTCCTAACAGGACACACAAGCAGACCCTGTCACTTTGGCTCTCAGCCTTTTCCTTTGCCTGGAAAGAGGGAACATGCCTGGAACCTCCTACGGTGCTTTTCTCGGCCCTAGCAGACTGCAGTTCAAAACATGCTAAACGTCCAGCAATAACTCCCAAAGTAAAGAAGCTAGGACTGAAAGGCATAGCTTGTCTGAAACCTCCTAACAGGACACACAAGCAGACCCTGTCACTTTGGCTCTCAGCCTTTTCCTTTGCCTGGAAAGAGGGAACATGCCTGGAACCTCCTACGGTGCTTTTCTCGGCCCTAGCAGACTGCAGTTCAAAACATGCTAAACGTCCAGCAATAACTCCCAAAGTAAAGAAGCTAGGACTGAAAGGCATAGCTTGTCTGAAACCTCCTAACAGGACACACAAGCAGACCCTGTCACTTTGGCTCTCAGCCTTTTCCTTTGCCTGGAAAGAGGGAACATGCCTGGAACCTCCTACGGTGCTTTTCTCGGCCCTAGCAGACTGCAGTTCAAAACATGCTAAACGTCCAGCAATAACTCCCAAAGTAAAGAAGCTAGGACTGAAAGGCATAGCTTGTCTGAAACCTCCTAACAGGACACACAAGCAGACCCTGTCACTTTGGCTCTCAGCCTTTTCCTTTGCCTGGAAAGAGGGAACATGCCTGGAACCTCCTACGGTGCTTTTCTCGGCCCTAGCAGACTGCAGTTCAAAACATGCTAAACGTCCAGCAATAACTCCCAAAGTAAAGAAGCTAGGACTGAAAGGCATAGCTTGTCTGAAACCTCCTAACAGGACACACAAGCAGACCCTGTCACTTTGGCTCTCAGCCTTTTCCTTTGCCTGGAAAGAGGGAACATGCCTGGAACCTCCTACGGTGCTTTTCTCGGCCCTAGCAGACTGCAGTTCAAAACATGCTAAACGTCCAGCAATAACTCCCAAAGTAAAGAAGCTAGGACTGAAAGGCATAGCTTGTCTGAAACCTCCTAACAGGACACACAAGCAGACCCTGTCACTTTGGCTCTCAGCCTTTTCCTTTGCCTGGAAAGAGGGAACATGCCTGGAACCTCCTACGGTGCTTTTCTCGGCCCTAGCAGACTGCAGTTCAAAACATGCTAAACGTCCAGCAATAACTCCCAAAGTAAAGAAGCTAGGACTGAAAGGCATAGCTTGTCTGAAACCTCCTAACAGGACACACAAGCAGACCCTGTCACTTTGGCTCTCAGCCTTTTCCTTTGCCTGCAAAGAGGGAACATGCCTGGAACCTCCTACGGTGCTTTTCTCGGCCCTAGCAGACTGCAGTTCAAAACATGCTAAACGTCCAGCAATAACTCCCAAAGTAAAGAAGCTAGGCCTGAAAGGCATAGCTTGTCTGAAACCTCCTAACAGGACACACGAGCAGACCCTGTCACTTTGGCTCTCAGCCTTTTCCTTTGCCTGGAAAGAGGGAACATGCCTGGAAGCTCCTAGGGTGCTTTTCTCGGCCCTAGCAGACTGCAGTTCAAAACATGCTAAACGTCCAGCAATAACTCCCAAAGTAAAGAAGCTAGGCATGAAAGGCATAGCTTGTCTGAAACCTCCTAACAGGACACACAAGCAGACCCTGTCACTTTGGCTCTCAGCCTTTTCCTTTGCCTGGAAAGAGGGAACATGCCTGGAAGCTCCTACGGTGCTTTTCTCGGCCCTAGCAGACTGCAGTTCAAAACATGCTAAACGTCCAGCAATAACTCCCAAAGTAAAGAAGCTAGGCATGAAAGGCATAGCTTGTCTGAAACCTCCTAACAGGACACACAAGAAGACCCTGTCACTTTGGCTCTCAGCCTTTTCCTTTGCCTGGAAAGAAGGAACATACCTGCTACCTCCTACGGTGCTTTCCTCGGTCCTAGCAGACTGCAGTTCAAAACATGCTAAACGTCCAGCAATAACTCCCAAAGTAAAGAAGCTAGGACTGAAAGGCATAGCTTGTCTGAAACCTCCTAACAGGACACACAAGCAGACCCTGTCACTTTGGCTCTCAGCCTTTTCCTTTGCCTGGAAAGAAGGAACATACCTGCTACCTCCTACGGTGCTTTTCTCGGCCCTAGCAGACTGCAGTTCAAAACATGCTAAACGTCCAGCAATAACTCCCAAAGTAAAGAAGCTAGGACTGAAAGGCATAGCTTGTCTGAAACCTCCTAACAGGACACACAAGCAGACCCTGTCACTTTGGCTCTCAGCCTTTTCCTTTGCCTGCAAAGAGGGAACATGCCTGGAACCTCCTACGGTGCTTTTCTCGGCCCTAGCAGACTGCAGTTCAAAACATGCTAAACGTCCAGCAATAACTCCCAAAGTAAAGAAGCTAGGACTGAAAGGCATAGCTTGTCTGAAACCTCCTAACAGGACACACAAGCAGACCCTGTCACTTTGGCTCTCAGCCTTTTCCTTTGCCTGGAAAGAGGGAACATGCCAGGAACCTCCTACGGTGCTTTTCTCGGCCCTAGCAGACTGCAGTTCAAAACATGCTAAACGTCCAGCAATAACTCCCAAAGTAAAGAAGCTAGGACTGAAAGGCATAGCTTGTCTGAAACCTCCTAACAGGACACACAAGCAGACCCTGTCACTTTGGCTCTCAGCCTTTTCCTTTGCCTGGAAAGAGGGAACATGCCTGGAACCTCCTACGGTGCTTTTCTCGGCCCTAGCAGACTGCAGTTCAAAACATGCTAAACGTCCAGCAATAACTCCCAAAGTAAAGAAGCTAGGACTGAAAGGCATAGCTTGTCTGAAACCTCCTAACAGGACACACAAGCAGACCCTGTCACTTTGGCTCTCAGCCTTTTCCTTTGCCTGGAAAGAGGGAACATGCCTGGAACCTCCTACGGTGCTTTTCTCGGCCCTAGCAGACTGCAGTTCAAAACATGCTAAACGTCCAGCAATAACTCCCAAAGTAAAGAAGCTAGGACTGAAAGGCATAGCTTGTCTGAAACCTCCTAACAGGACACACAAGCAGACCCTGTCACTTTGGCTCTCAGCCTTTTCCTTTGCCTGGAAAGAGGGAACATGCCTGGAACCTCCTACGGTGCTTTTCTCGGCCCTAGCAGACTGCAGTTCAAAACATGCTAAACGTCCAGCAATAACTCCCAAAGTAAAGAAGCTAGGCCTGAAAGGCATAGCTTGTCTGAAACCTCCTAACAGGACACACAAGCAGACCCTGTCACTTTGGCTCTCAGCCTTTTCCTTTGCCTGGAAAGAGGGAACATGCCTGGAACCTCCTACGGTGCTTTTCTTGGCCCTAGCAGACTGCAGTTCAAAACATGCTAAACGTCCAGCAATAACTCCCAAAGTAAAGAAGCTAGGCCTGAAAGGCATAGCTTGTCTGAAACCTCCTAACAGGACACACAAGCAGACCCTGTCACTTTGGCTCTCAGCCTTTTCCTTTGCCTGGAAAGAGGGAACATGCCTGGAACCTCCTACGGTGCTTTTCTCGGCCCTAGCAGACTGCAGTTCAAAACATGCTAAACGTCCAGCAATAACTCCCAAAGTAAAGAAGCTAGGACTGAAAGGCATAGCTTGTCTGAAACCTCCTAACAGGACACACAAGCAGACCCTGTCACTTTGGCTCTCAGCCTTTTCCTTTGCCTGGAAAGAGGGAACATGCCTGGAACCTCCTACGGTGCTTTTCTCGGCCCTAGCAGACTGCAGTTCAAAACATGCTAAACGTCCAGCAATAACTCCCAAAGTAAAGAAGCTAGGACTGAAAGGCATAGCTTGTCTGAAACCTCCTAACAGGACACACAAGCAGACCCTGTCACTTTGGCTCTCAGCCTTTTCCTTTGCCTGGAAAGAGGGAACATGCCTGGAACCTCCTACGGTGCTTTTCTCGGCCCTAGCAGACTGCAGTTCAAAACATGCTAAACGTCCAGCAATAACTCCCAAAGTAAAGAAGCTAGGCCTGAAAGGCATAGCTTGTCTGAAACCTCCTAACAGGACACACAAGCAGACCCTGTCACTTTGGCTCTCAGCCTTTTCCTTTGCCTGGAAAGAGGGAACATGCCTGGAACCTCCTACGGTGCTTTTCTTGGCCCTAGCAGACTGCAGTTCAAAACATGCTAAACGTCCAGCAATAACTCCCAAAGTAAAGAAGCTAGGCCTGAAAGGCATAGCTTGTCTGAAACCTCCTAACAGGACACACAAGCAGACCCTGTCACTTTGGCTCTCAGCCTTTTCCTTTGCCTGGAAAGAGGGAACATGCCTGGAACCTCCTACGGTGCTTTTCTCGGCCCTAGCAGACTGCAGTTCAAAACATGCTAAACGTCCAGCAATAACTCCCAAAGTAAAGAAGCTAGGACTGAAAGGCATAGCTTGTCTGAAACCTCCTAACAGGACACACAAGCAGACCCTGTCACTTTGGCTCTCAGCCTTTTCCTTTGCCTGCAAAGAGGGAACATGCCTGTAACCTCCTACGGTGCTTTTCTCGGCCCTAGCAGACTGCAGTTCAAAACATGCTAAACGTCCAGCAATAACTCCCAAAGTAAAGAAGCTAGGCCTGAAAGGCATAGCTTGTCTGAAACCTCCTAACAGGACACACAAGCAGACCCTGTCACTTTGGCTCTCAGCCTTTTCCTTTGCCTGGAAAGAGGGAACATGCCTGGAACCTCCTACGGTGCTTTTCTCGGCCCTAGCAGACTGCAGTTCAAAACATGCTAAACGTCCAGCAATAACTCCCAAAGTAAAGAAGCTAGGACTGAAAGGCATAGCTTGTCTGAAACCTCCTAACAGGACACACAAGCAGACCCTGTCACTTTGGCTCTCAGCCTTTTCCTTTGCCTGGAAAGAGGGAACATGCCTGGAACCTCCTACGGTGCTTTTCTCGGCCCTAGCAGACTGCAGTTCAAAACATGCTAAACGTCCAGCAATAACTCCCAAAGTAAAGAAGCTAGGACTGAAAGGCATAGCTTGTCTGAAACCTCCTAACAGGACACACAAGCAGACCCTGTCACTTTGGCTCTCAGCCTTTTCCTTTGCCTGGAAAGAGGGAACATGCCTGGAACCTCCTACGGTGCTTTTCTCGGCCCTAGCAGACTGCAGTTCAAAACATGCTAAACGTCCAGCAATAACTCCCAAAGTAAAGAAGCTAGGCCTGAAAGGCATAGCTTGTCTGAAACCTCCTAACAGGACACACAAGCAGACCCTGTCACTTTGGCTCTCAGCCTTTTCCTTTGCCTGGAAAGAGGGAACATGCCTGGAACCTCCTACGGTGCTTTTCTTGGCCCTAGCAGACTGCAGTTCAAAACATGCTAAACGTCCAGCAATAACTCCCAAAGTAAAGAAGCTAGGCCTGAAAGGCATAGCTTGTCTGAAACCTCCTAACAGGACACACAAGCAGACCCTGTCACTTTGGCTCTCAGCCTTTTCCTTTGCCTGGAAAGAGGGAACATGCCTGGAACCTCCTACGGTGCTTTTCTCGGCCCTAGCAGACTGCAGTTCAAAACATGCTAAACGTCCAGCAATAACTCCCAAAGTAAAGAAGCTAGGACTGAAAGGCATAGCTTGTCTGAAACCTCCTAACAGGACACACAAGCAGACCCTGTCACTTTGGCTCTCAGCCTTTTCCTTTGCCTGCAAAGAGGGAACATGCCTGTAACCTCCTACGGTGCTTTTCTCGGCCCTAGCAGACTGCAGTTCAAAACATGCTAAACGTCCAGCAATAACTCCCAAAGTAAAGAAGCTAGGCCTGAAAGGCATAGCTTGTCTGAAACCTCCTAACAGGACACACAAGCAGACCCTGTCACTTTGGCTCTCAGCCTTTTCCTTTGCCTGGAAAGAGGGAACATGCCTGGAACCTCCTACGGTGCTTTTCTCGGCCCTAGCAGACTGCAGTTGAAAACATGCTAAACGTCCAGCAATAACTCCCAAAGTAAAGAAGCTAGGACTGAAAGGCATAGCTTGTCTGAAACCTCCTAACAGGACACACAAGCAGACCCTGTCACTTTGGCTCTCAGCCTTTTCCTTTGCCTGGAAAGAGGGAACATGCCTGGAACCTCCTACGGTGCTTTTCTCGGCCCTAGCAGACTGCTGTTCAAAACATGCTAAACGTCCAGCAATAACTCCCAAAGTAATGAAGCTAGGACTGAAAGGCATAGCTTGTCTGAAACCTCCTAAAAGGACACACAAGCAGACCCTGTCACTTTGGCTCTCAGCCTTTTCCTTTGCCTGGAAAGAAGGAACATACCTGCTACCTCCTACAGTGCTTTCCTCAGTCCTAGCAGACTGCAGTTCAAAACATGCTAAACGTGCAGCAATAACTCCCAAAGTAAAGAAGCTAGGACTGAAAGGCATAGCTTGTCTGAAACCTCCTAACAGGACACACAAGCAGACCCTGTCACTTTGGCTCTCAGCCTTTTCCTTTGCCTGGAAAGAGGGAACATGCCTGGAACCTCCTACGGTGCTTTTCTCGGCCCTAGCAGACTGCAGTTCAAAACATGCTAAACGTCCAGCAATAACTCCCAAAGTAAAGAAGCTAGGACTGAAAGGCATAGCTTGTCTGAAACCTCCTAACAGGACACACAAGCAGACCCTGTCACTTTGGCTCTCAGCCTTTTCCTTTGCCTGCAAAGAGGGAACATGCCTGGAACCTCCTACGGTGCTTTTCTCGGCCCTAGCAGACTGCAGTTCAAAACATGCTAAACGTCCAGCAATAACTCCCAAAGTAAAGAAGCTAGGACTGAAAGGCATAGCTTGTCTGAAACCTCCTAACAGGACACACAAGCAGACCCTGTCACTTTGGCTCTCAGCCTTTTCCTTTGCCTGGAAAGAGGGAACATGCCTGGAACCTCCTACGGTGCTTTTCTCGGCCCTAGCAGACTGCAGTTCAAAACATGCTAAACGTCCAGCAATAACTCCCAAAGTAAAGAAGCTAGGACTGAAAGGCATAGCTTGTCTGAAACCTCCTAACAGGACACACAAGCAGACCCTGTCACTTTGGCTCTCAGCCTTTTCCTTTGCCTGGAAAGAGGGAACATGCCTGGAACCTCCTACGGTGCTTTTCTCGGCCCTAGCAGACTGCAGTTCAAAACATGCTAAACGTCCAGCAATAACTCCCAAAGTAAAGAAGCTAGGACTGAAAGGCATAGCTTGTCTGAAACCTCCTAACAGGACACACAAGCAGACCCTGTCACTTTGGCTCTCAGCCTTTTCCTTTGCCTGGAAAGAGGGAACATGCCTGGAACCTCCTACGGTGCTTTTCTCGGCCCTAGCAGACTGCAGTTCAAAACATGCTAAACGTCCAGCAATAACTCCCAAAGTAAAGAAGCTAGGACTGAAAGGCATAGCTTGTCTGAAACCTCCTAACAGGACACACAAGCAGACCCTGTCACTTTGGCTCTCAGCCTTTTCCTTTGCCTGGAAAGAGGGAACATGCCTGGAACCTCCTACGGTGCTTTTCTCGGCCCTAGCAGACTGCAGTTCAAAACATGCTAAACGTCCAGCAATAACTCCCAAAGTAAAGAAGCTAGGACTGAAAGGCATAGCTTGTCTGAAACCTCCTAAAAGGACACACAAGCAGACCCTGTCACTTTGGCTCTCAGCCTTTTCCTTTGCCTGGAAAGAAGGAACATACCTGCTACCTCCTTCAGTGCTTTCCTCAGTCCTAGCAGACTGCAGTTCAAAACATGCTAAACGTGCAGCAATAACTCCCAAAGTAAAGAAGCTAGGACTGAAAGGCATAGCTTGTCTGAAACCTCCTAACAGGACACACAAGCAGACCCTGTCACTTTGGCTCTCAGCCTTTTCCTTTGCCTGGAAAGAGGGAACATGCCTGGAACCTCCTACGGTGCTTTTCTCGGCCCTAGCAGACTGCAGTTCAAAACATGCTAAACGTCCAGCAATAACTCCCAAAGTAAAGAAGCTAGGACTGAAAGGCATAGCTTGTCTGAAACCTCCTAACAGGACACACAAGCAGACCCTGTCACTTTGGCTCTCAGCCTTTTCCTTTGCCTGCAAAGAGGGAACATGCCTGGAACCTCCTACGGTGCTTTTCTCGGCCCTAGCAGACTGCAGTTCAAAACATGCTAAACGTCCAGCAATAACTCCCAAAGTAAAGAAGCTAGGACTGAAAGGCATAGCTTGTCTGAAACCTCCTAACAGGACACACAAGCAGACCCTGTCACTTTGGCTCTCAGCCTTTTCCTTTGCCTGGAAAGAGGGAACATGCCTGGAACCTCCTACGGTGCTTTTCTCGGCCCTAGCAGACTGCAGTTCAAAACATGCTAAACGTCCAGCAATAACTCCCAAAGTAAAGAAGCTAGGACTGAAAGGCATAGCTTGTCTGAAACCTCCTAACAGGACACACAAGCAGACCCTGTCACTTTGGCTCTCAGCCTTTTCCTTTGCCTGGAAAGAGGGAACATGCCTGGAACCTCCTACGGTGCTTTTCTCGGCCCTAGCAGACTGCAGTTCAAAACATGCTAAACGTCCAGCAATAACTCCCAAAGTAAAGAAGCTAGGACTGAAAGGCATAGCTTGTCTGAAACCTCCTAACAGGACACACAAGCAGACCCTGTCACTTTGGCTCTCAGCCTTTTCCTTTGCCTGGAAAGAGGGAACATGCCTGGAACCTCCTACGGTGCTTTTCTCGGCCCTAGCAGACTGCAGTTCAAAACATGCTAAACGTCCAGCAATAACTCCCAAAGTAAAGAAGCTAGGACTGAAAGGCATAGCTTGTCTGAAACCTCCTAAAAGGACACACAAGCAGACCCTGTAACTTTGGCTCTCAGCCTTTTCCTTTGCCTGGAAAGAGGGAACATGCCTGGAACCTCCTACGGTGCTTTTCTCGGCCCTAGCAGACTGCAGTTCAAAACATGCTAAACGTCCAGCAATAACTCCCAAAGTAAAGAAGCTAGGACTGAAAGGCATAGCTTGTCTGAAACCTCCTAACAGGACACACAAGCAGACCCTGTCACTTTGGCTCTCAGCCTTTTCCTTTGCCTGGAAAGAGGGAACATGCCTGGAACCTCCTACGGTGCTTTTCTCGGCCCTAGCAGACTGCAGTTCAAAACATGCTAAACGTCCAGCAATAACTCCCAAAGTAAAGAAGCTAGGACTGAAAGGCATAGCTTGTCTGAAACCTCCTAACAGGACACACAAGCAGACCCTGTCACTTTGGCTCTCAGCCTTTTCCTTTGCCTGGAAAGAGGGAACATGCCTGGAACCTCCTACGGTGCTTTTCTCGGCCCTAGCAGACTGCAGTTCAAAACATGCTAAACGTCCAGCAATAACTCCCAAAGTAAAGAAGCTAGGACTGAAAGGCATAGCTTGTCTGAAACCTCCTAACAGGACACACAAGCAGACCCTGTCACTTTGGCTCTCAGCCTTTTCCTTTGCCTGGAAAGAGGGAACATGCCTGGAACCTCCTACGGTGCTTTTCTCGGCCCTAGCAGACTGCAGTTCAAAACATGCTAAACGTCCAGCAATAACTCCCAAAGTAAAGAAGCTAGGACTGAAAGGCATAGCTTGTCTGAAACCTCCTAACAGGACACACAAGCAGACCCTGTCACTTTGGCTCTCAGCCTTTTCCTTTGCCTGGAAAGAGGGAACATGCCTGGAACCTCCTACGGTGCTTTTCTCGGCCCTAGCAGACTGCAGTTCAAAACATGCTAAACGTCCAGCAATAACTCCCAAAGTAAAGAAGCTAGGACTGAAAGGCATAGCTTGTCTGAAACCTCCTAACAGGACACACAAGCAGACCCTGTCACTTTGGCTCTCAGCCTTTTCCTTTGCCTGGAAAGAGGGAACATGCCTGGAACCTCCTACGGTGCTTTTCTCGGCCCTAGCAGACTGCAGTTCAAAACATGCTAAACGTCCAGCAATAACTCCCAAAGTAAAGAAGCTAGGACTGAAAGGCATAGCTTGTCTGAAACCTCCTAACAGGACACACAAGCAGACCCTGTCACTTTGGCTCTCAGCCTTTTCCTTTGCCTGGAAAGAGGGAACATGCCTGGAACCTCCTACGGTGCTTTTCTCGGCCCTAGCAGACTGCAGTTCAAAACATGCTAAACGTCCAGCAATAACTCCCAAAGTAAAGAAGCTAGGACTGAAAGGCATAGCTTGTCTGAAACCTCCTAACAGGACACACAAGCAGACCCTGTCACTTTGGCTCTCAGCCTTTTCCTTTGCCTGCAAAGAGGGAACATGCCTGGAACCTCCTACGGTGCTTTTCTCGGCCCTAGCAGACTGCAGTTCAAAACATGCTAAACGTCCAGCAATAACTCCCAAAGTAAAGAAGCTAGGCCTGAAAGGCATAGCTTGTCTGAAACCTCCTAACAGGACACACGAGCAGACCCTGTCACTTTGGCTCTCAGCCTTTTCCTTTGCCTGGAAAGAGGGAACATGCCTGGAACCTCCTACGGTGCTTTTCTCGGCCCTAGCAGACTGCAGTTCAAAACATGCTAAACGTCCAGCAATAACTCCCAAAGTAAAGAAGCTAGGCATGAAAGGCATAGCTTGTCTGAAACCTCCTAACAGGACACACAAGCAGACCCTGTCACTTTGGCTCTCAGCCTTTTCCTTTGCCTGGAAGGAGGGAACATGCCTGGAAGCTCCTACGGTGCTTTTCTCGGCCCTAGCAGACTGCAGTTCAAAACATGCTAAACGTCCAGCAATAACTCCCAAAGTAAAGAAGCTAGGCATGAAAGGCATAGCTTGTCTGAAACCTCCTAACAGGACACACAAGAAGACCCTGTCACTTTGGCTCTCAGCCTTTTCCTTTGCCTGGAAAGAAGGAACATACCTGCTACCTCCTACGGTGCTTTCCTCGGTCCTAGCAGACTGCAGTTCAAAACATGCTAAACGTCCAGCAATAACTCCCAAAGTAAAGAAGCTAGGACTGAAAGGCATAGCTTGTCTGAAACCTCCTAACAGGACACACAAGCAGACCCTGTCACTTTGGCTCTCAGCCTTTTCCTTTGCCTGGAAAGAGGGAACATGCCTGGAACCTCCTACGGTGCTTTTCTCGGCCCTAGCAGACTGCAGTTCAAAACATGCTAAACGTCCAGCAATAACTCCCAAAGTAAAGAAGCTAGGACTGAAAGGCATAGCTTGTCTGAAACCTCCTAACAGGACACACAAGCAGACCCTGTCACTTTGGCTCTCAGCCTTTTCCTTTGCCTGGAAAGAGGGAACATGCCTGGAACCTCCTACGGTGCTTTTCTCAGCCCTAGCAGACTGCAGTTCAAAACATGCTAAACGTCCAGCAATAACTCCCAAAGTAAAGAAGCTAGGACTGAAAGGCATAGCTTGTCTGAAACCTCCTAAAAGGACACACAAGCAGACCCTGTAACTTTGGCTCTCAGCCTTTTCCTTTGCCTGGAAAGAGGGAACATGCCTGGAACCTCCTACGGTGCTTTTCTCGGCCCTAGCAGACTGCAGTTCAAAACATGCTAAACGTCCAGCAATAACTCCCAAAGTAAAGAAGCTAGGACTGAAAGGCATAGCTTGTCTGAAACCTCCTAACAGGACACACAAGCAGACCCTGTCACTTTGGCTCTCAGCCTTTTCCTTTGCCTGGAAAGAGGGAACATGCCTGGAACCTCCTACGGTGCTTTTCTCGGCCCTAGCAGACTGCAGTTCAAAACATGCTAAACGTCCAGCAATAACTCCCAAAGTAAAGAAGCTAGGACTGAAAGGCATAGCTTGTCTGAAACCTCCTAACAGGACACACAAGCAGACCCTGTCACTTTGGCTCTCAGCCTTTTCCTTTGCCTGGAAAGAGGGAACATGCCTGGAACCTCCTACGGTGCTTTTCTCGGCCCTAGCAGACTGCAGTTCAAAACATGCTAAACGTCCAGCAATAACTCCCAAAGTAAAGAAGCTAGGACTGAAAGGCATAGCTTGTCTGAAACCTCCTAACAGGACACACAAGCAGACCCTGTCACTTTGGCTCTCAGCCTTTTCCTTTGCCTGGAAAGAGGGAACATGCCTGGAACCTCCTACGGTGCTTTTCTCGGCCCTAGCAGACTGCAGTTCAAAACATGCTAAACGTCCAGCAATAACTCCCAAAGTAAAGAAGCTAGGACTGAAAGGCATAGCTTGTCTGAAACCTCCTAACAGGACACACAAGCAGACCCTGTCACTTTGGCTCTCAGCCTTTTCCTTTGCCTGGAAAGAGGGAACATGCCTGGAACCTCCTACGGTGCTTTTCTCGGCCCTAGCAGACTGCAGTTCAAAACATGCTAAACGTCCAGCAATAACTCCCAAAGTAAAGAAGCTAGGACTGAAAGGCATAGCTTGTCTGAAACCTCCTAACAGGACACACAAGCAGACCCTGTCACTTTGGCTCTCAGCCTTTTCCTTTGCCTGGAAAGAGGGAACATGCCTGGAACCTCCTACGGTGCTTTTCTCGGCCCTAGCAGACTGCAGTTCAAAACATGCTAAACGTCCAGCAATAACTCCCAAAGTAAAGAAGCTAGGACTGAAAGGCATAGCTTGTCTGAAACCTCCTAACAGGACACACAAGCAGACCCTGTCACTTTGGCTCTCAGCCTTTTCCTTTGCCTGGAAAGAGGGAACATGCCTGGAACCTCCTACGGTGCTTTTCTCGGCCCTAGCAGACTGCAGTTCAAAACATGCTAAACGTCCAGCAATAACTCCCAAAGTAAAGAAGCTAGGACTGAAAGGCATAGCTTGTCTGAAACCTCCTAACAGGACACACAAGCAGACCCTGTCACTTTGGCTCTCAGCCTTTTCCTTTGCCTGCAAAGAGGGAACATGCCTGGAACCTCCTACGGTGCTTTTCTCGGCCCTAGCAGACTGCAGTTCAAAACATGCTAAACGTCCAGCAATAACTCCCAAAGTAAAGAAGCTAGGCCTGAAAGGCATAGCTTGTCTGAAACCTCCTAACAGGACACACGAGCAGACCCTGTCACTTTGGCTCTCAGCCTTTTCCTTTGCCTGGAAAGAGGGAACATGCCTGGAACCTCCTACGGTGCTTTTCTCGGCCCTAGCAGACTGCAGTTCAAAACATGCTAAACGTCCAGCAATAACTCCCAAAGTAAAGAAGCTAGGCATGAAAGGCATAGCTTGTCTGAAACCTCCTAACAGGACACACAAGCAGACCCTGTCACTTTGGCTCTCAGCCTTTTCCTTTGCCTGGAAAGAGGGAACATGCCTGGAAGCTCCTACGGTGCTTTTCTCGGCCCTAGCAGACTGCAGTTCAAAACATGCTAAACGTCCAGCAATAACTCCCAAAGTAAAGAAGCTAGGCATGAAAGGCATAGCTTGTCTGAAACCTCCTAACAGGACACACAAGAAGACCCTGTCACTTTGGCTCTCAGCCTTTTCCTTTGCCTGGAAAGAAGGAACATACCTGCTACCTCCTACGGTGCTTTCCTCGGTCCTAGCAGACTGCAGTTCAAAACATGCTAAACGTCCAGCAATAACTCCCAAAGTAAAGAAGCTAGGACTGAAAGGCATAGCTTGTCTGAAACCTCCTAACAGGACACACAAGCAGACCCTGTCACTTTGGCTCTCAGCCTTTTCCTTTGCCTGGAAAGAGGGAACATGCCTGGAACCTCCTACGGTGCTTTTCTCGGCCCTAGCAGACTGCAGTTCAAAACATGCTAAACGTCCAGCAATAACTCCCAAAGTAAAGAAGCTAGGACTGAAAGGCATAGCTTGTCTGAAACCTCCTAACAGGACACACAAGCAGACCCTGTCACTTTGGCTCTCAGCCTTTTCCTTTGCCTGGAAAGAGGGGACATGCCTGGAACCTCCTACGGTGCTTTTCTCGGCCCTAGCAGACTGCAGTTCAAAACATGCTAAACGTCCAGCAATAACTCCCAAAGTAAAGAAGCTAGGACTGAAAGGCATAGCTTGTCTGAAACCTCCTAACAGGACACACAAGCAGACCTTGTCACTTTGGCTCTCAGCCTTTTCCTTTGCCTGCAAAGAGGGAACATGACTGGAACCTCCTACGATGCTTTTCTCGGCCCTAGCAGACTGCAGTTCAAAACATGCTAAACGTCCAGCAATAACTCCCAAAGTAAAGAAGCTAGGCCTGAAAGGCATAGCTTGTCTGAAACCTCCTAACAGGACACACAAGCAGACCCTGTCACTTTGGCTCTCAGCCTTTTCCTTTGCCTGGAAAGAGGGAACATGCCTGGAACCTCCTACGGTGCTTTTCTTGGCCCTAGCAGACTGCAGTTCAAAACATGCTAAACGTCCAGCAATAACTCCCAAAGTAAAGAAGCTAGGACTGAAAGGCATAGCTTGTCTGAAACCTCCTAACAGGACACACAAGCAGACCCTGTCACTTTGGCTCTCAGCCTTTTCCTTTGCCTGGAAAGAGGGAACATGCCTGGAACCTCCTACGGTGCTTTTCTCGGCCCTAGCAGACTGCAGTTCAAAACATGCTAAACGTCCAGCAATAACTCCCAAAGTAAAGAAGCTAGGACTGAAAGGCATAGCTTGTCTGAAACCTCCTAACAGGACACACAAGCAGACCCTGTCACTTTGGCTCTCAGCCTTTTCCTTTGCCTGGAAAGAGGGAACATGCCTGGAACCTCCTACGGTGCTTTTCTCGGCCCTAGCAGACTGCAGTTCAAAACATGCTAAACGTCCAGCAATAACTCCCAAAGTAAAGAAGCTAGGACTGAAAGGCATAGCTTGTCTGAAACCTCCTAACAGGACACACAAGCAGACCCTGTCACTTTGGCTCTCAGCCTTTTCCTTTGCCTGCAAAGAGGGAACATGCCTGTAACCTCCTACGGTGCTTTTCTCGGCCCTAGCAGACTGCAGTTCAAAACATGCTAAACGTCCAGCAATAACTCCCAAAGTAAAGAAGCTAGGCCTGAAAGGCATAGCTTGTCTGAAACCTCCTAACAGGACACACAAGCAGACCCATTCACTTTGGCTCTCAGCCTTTTCCTTTGCCTGGAAAGAGGGAACATGCCTGGAACCTCCTACGGTGCTTTTCTCGGCCCTAGCAGACTGCAGTTGAAAACATGCTAAACGTCCAGCAATAACTCCCAAAGTAAAGAAGCTAGGACTGAAAGGCATAGCTTGTCTGAAACCTCCTAACAGGACACACAAGCAGACCCTGTCACTTTGGCTCTCAGCCTTTTCCTTTGCCTGGAAAGAGGGAACATGCCTGGAACCTCCTACGGTGCTTTTCTCGGCCCTAGCAGACTGCAGTTCAAAACATGCTAAACGTCCAGCAATAACTCCCAAAGTAAAGAAGCTAGGACTGAAAGGCATAGCTTGTCTGAAACCTCCTAACAGGACACACAAGCAGACCCTGTCACTTTGGCTCTCAGCCTTTTCCTTTGCCTGGAAAGAAGGAACATACCTGCTACCTCCTACGGTGCTTTCCTCGGTCCTAGCAGACTGCAGTTCAAAACATGCTAAACGTCCAGCAATAACTCCCAAAGTAAAGAAGCTAAGACTGAAAGGCATAGCTTGTGTGAAACCTCCTAACAGGACACACAAGCAGACCCTGTCACTTTGGCTCTCAGCCTTTTCCTTTGCCTGGAAAGAAGGAACATACCTGCTACCTCCTACAGTGCTTTTCTCGGCCCTAGCAGACTGCAGTTGAAAACATGCTAAACGTCCAGCAATAACTCCCAAAGTAAAGAAGCTAGGACTGAAAGGCATAGCTTGTCTGAAACCTCCTAACAGGACACACAAGCAGACCCTGTCACTTTGGCTCTCAGCCTTTTCCTTTGCCTGGAAAGAGGGAACATGCCTGGAACCTCCTACGGTGCTTTTCTCGGCCCTAGCAGACTGCAGTTCAAAACATGCTAAACGTCCAGCAATAACTCCCAAAGTAAAGAAGCTAGGACTGAAAGGCATAGCTTGTCTGAAACCTCCTAACAGGACACACAAGCAGACCCTGTCACTTTGGCTCTCAGCCTTTTCCTTTGCCTGGAAAGAGGGAACATGCCTGGAACCTCCTACAATGCTTTTCTCGGCCCTAGCAGACTGCTGTTCAAAACATGCTAAACGTCCAGCAATAACTCCCAAAGTAAAGAAGCTAGGCATGAAAGGCATAGCTTGTCTGAAACCTCCTAACAGGACACACAAGCAGACCCTGTCACTTTGGCTCTCAGCCTTTTCCTTTGCCTGGAAAGAAGGAACATACCTGCTACCTCCTACAGTGCTTTCCTCGGTCCTAGCAGACTGCAGTTCAAAACATGCTAAACGTCCAGCAATAACTCCCAAAGTAAAGAAGCTAGGACTGAAAGGCATAGCTTGTCTGAAACCTCCTAACAGGACACACAAGCAGACCCTGTCACTTTGGCTCTCAGCCTTTTCCTTTGCCTGGAAAGAGGGAACATGCCTGGAACCTCCTACGGTGCTTTTCTCGGCCCTAGCAGACTGCAGTTCAAAACATGCTAAACGTCCAGCAATAACTCCCAAAGTAAAGAAGCTAGGACTGAAAGGCATAGCTTGTCTGAAACCTCCTAACAGGACACACAAGCAGACCCTGTCACTTTGGCTCTCAGCCTTTTCCTTTGCCTGGAAAGAGGGAACATGCCTGGAACCTCCTACGGTGCTTTTCTCGGCCCTAGCAGACTGCAGTTCAAAACATGCTAAACGTCCAGCAATAACTCCCAAAGTAAAGAAGCTAGGACTGAAAGGCATAGCTTGTCTGAAACCTCCTAACAGGACACACAAGCAGACCCTGTCACTTTGGCTCTCAGCCTTTTCCTTTGCCTGGAAAGAGGGAACATGCCTGGAACCTCCTACGGTGCTTTTCTCGGCCCTAGCAGACTGCAGTTCAAAACATGCTAAACGTCCAGCAATAACTCCCAAAGTAAAGAAGCTAGGACTGAAAGGCATAGCTTGTCTGAAACCTCCTAACAGGACACACAAGCAGACCCTGTCACTTTGGCTCTCAGCCTTTTCCTTTGCCTGGAAAGAGGGAACATGCCTGGAACCTCCTACGGTGCTTTTCTCGGCCCTAGCAGACTGCAGTTCAAAACATGCTAAACGTCCAGCAATAACTCCCAAAGTAAAGAAGCTAGGACTGAAAGGCATAGCTTGTCTGAAACATCCTAAAAGGACACACAAGCAGACCCTGTCACTTTGGCTCTCAGCCTTTTCCTTTGCCTGGAAAGAGGGAACATGCCTGGAACCTCCTACGGTGCTTTTCTCGGCCCTAGCAGACTGCAGTTCAAAACATGCTAAACGTCCAGCAATAACTCCCAAAGTAAAGAAGCTAGGCATGAAAGGCATAGCTTGTCTGAAACCTCCTAACAGGACACACAAGCAGACCCTGTCACTTTGGCTCTCAGCCTTTTCCTTTGCCTGGAAAGAGGGAACATGCCTGGAACCTCCTACGGTGCTTTTCTCGGCCCTAGCAGACTGCAGTTCAAAACATGCTAAACGTCAAGCAATAACTCCCAAAGTAAAGAAGCTAGGACTGAAAGGCATAGCTTGTCTGAAACCTCCTAACAGGACACACAAGCAGACCCTGTCACTTTGGCTCTCAGCCTTTTCCTTTGCCTGGAAAGAGGGAACATGCCTGGAACCTCCTACGGTGCTTTACTCGGCCCTAGCAGACTGCAGTTCAAAACATGCTAAACGTCCAGCAATAACTCCCAAAGTAAAGAAGCTAGGACTGAAAGGCATAGCTTGTCTGAAACCTCCTAACAGGACACACAAGCAGACCCTGTCACTTTGGCTCTCAGCCTTTTCCTTTGCCTGGAAAGAGGGAACATGCCTGGAACCTCCTACGGTGCTTTTCTCGGCCCTAGCAGACTGCAGTTCAAAACATGCTAAACGTCCAGCAATAACTCCCAAAGTAAAGAAGCTAGGACTGAAAGGCATAGCTTGTCTGAAACCTCCTAACAGGACACACAAGCAGACCCTGTCACTTTGGCTCTCAGCCTTTTCCTTTGCCTGGAAAGAGGGAACATGCCTGGAACCTCCTACGGTGCTTTTCTCGGCCCTAGCAGACTGCAGTTCAAAACATGCTAAACGTCCAGCAATAACTCCCAAAGTAAAGAAGCTAGGACTGAAAGGCATAGCTTGTCTGAAACCTCCTAACAGGACACACAAGCAGACCCTGTCACTTTGGCTCTCAGCCTTTTCCTTTGCCTGGAAAGAGGGAACATGCCTGGAACCTCCTACGGTGCTTTTCTCGGCCCTAGCAGACTGCAGTTCAAAACATGCTAAACGTCCAGCAATAACTCCCAAAGTAAAGAAGCTAGGACTGAAAGGCATAGCTTGTCTGAAACCTCCTAACAGGACACACAAGCAGACCCTGTCACTTTGGCTCTCAGCCTTTTCCTTTGCCTGGAAAGAGGGAACATGCCTGGAACCTCCTACGGTGCTTTTCTCGGCCCTAGCAGACTGCAGTTCAAAACATGCTAAACGTCCAGCAATAACTCCCAAAGTAAAGAAGCTAGGACTGAAAGGCATAGCTTGTCTGAAACCTCCTAACAGGACACACAAGCAGACCCTGTCACTTTGGCTCTCAGCCTTTTCCTTTGCCTGGAAAGAGGGAACATGCCTGGAACCTCCTACGGTGCTTTTCTCGGCCCTAGCAGACTGCAGTTCAAAACATGCTAAACGTCCAGCAATAACTCCCAAAGTAAAGAAGCTAGGCCTGAAAGGCATAGCTTGTCTGAAACCTCCTAACAGGACACACAAGCAGACCCTGTCACTTTGGCTCTCAGCCTTTTCCTTTGCCTGGAAAGAGGGAACATGCCTGGAACCTCCTACGGTGCTTTTCTCGGCCCTAGCAGACTGCAGTTCAAAACATGCTAAACGTCCAGCAATAACTCCCAAAGTAAAGAAGCTAGGCATGAAAGGCATAGCTTGTCTGAAACCTCCTAACAGGACACACAAGCAGACCCTGTCACTTTGGCTCTCAGCCTTTTCCTTTGCCTGGAAAGAGGGAACATGCCTGGAACCTCCTACGGTGCTTTTCTCGGCCCTAGCAGACTGCAGTTCAAAACATGCTAAACGTCCAGCAATAACTCCCAAAGTAAAGAAGCTAGGCATGAAAGGCATAGCTTGTCTGAAACCTCCTAACAGGACACACAAGCAGACCCTGTCACTTTGGCTCTCAGCCTTTTCCTTTGCCTGGAAAGAAGGAACATACCTGCTACCTCCTACGGTGCTTTCCTCGGCCCTAGCAGACTGCAGTTCAAAACATGCTAAACGTCCAGCAATAACTCCCAAAGTAAAGAAGCTAGGACTGAAAGGCATAGCTTGTCTGAAACCTCCTAACAGGACACACAAGCAGACCCTGTCACTTTGGCTCTCAGCCTTTTCCTTTGCCTGGAAAGAAGGAACATACCTGCTACCTCCTACAGTGCTTTTCTCGGCCCTAGCAGACTGCAGTTCAAAACATGCTAAACGTCCAGCAATAACTCCCAAAGTAAAGAAGCTAGGACTGAAAGGCATAGCTTGTCTGAAACCTCCTAACAGGACACACAAGCAGACCCTGTCACTTTGGCTCTCAGCCTTTTCCTTTGCCTGGAAAGAGGGAACATGCCTGGAACCTCCTACGGTGCTTTTCTCGGCCCTAGCAGACTGCAGTTCAAAACATGCTAAACGTCCAGCAATAACTCCCAAAGTAAAGAAGCTAGGACTGAAAGGCATAGCTTGTCTGAAACCTCCTAACAGGACACACAAGCAGACCCTTTCACTTTGGCTCTCAGCCTTTTCCTTTGCCTGGAAAGAGGGAACATGCCTGGAACCTCCTACGGTGCTTTTCTCGGCCCTAGCAGACTGCAGTTCAAAACTTGCTAAACGTCCAGCAATAACTCCCAAAGTAAAGAAGCTAGGACTGAAAGGCATAGCTTGTCTGAAACCTCCTAACAGGACACACAAGCAGACCCTGTCACTTTGGCTCTCAGCCTTTTCCTTTGCCTGCAAAGAGGGAACATGCCTGGAACCTCCTACGGTGCTTTTCTCGGCCCTAGCAGACTGCAGTTCAAAACATGCTAAACGTCCAGCAATAACTCCCAAAGTAAAGAAGCTAGGCCTGAAAGGCATAGCTTGTCTGAAACCTCCTAACAGGACACACAAGCAGACCCTGTCACTTTGGCTCTCAGCCTTTTCCTTTGCCTGGAAAGAGGGAACATGCCTGGAACCTCCTACGGTGCTTTTCTCGGCCCTAGCAGACTGCAGTTCAAAACATGCTAAACGTCCAGCAATAACTCCCAAAGTAAAGAAGCTAGGCATGAAAGGCATAGCTTGTCTGAAACCTCCTAACAGGACACACAAGCAGACTCTGTCACTTTGGCTCTCAGCCTTTTCCTTTGCCTGGAAAGAAGGAACATACCTGCTACCTCCTACAGTGCTTTTCTCGGCTCTAGCAGACTGCAGTTCAAAACATGCTAAACGTCCAGCAATAACTCCCAAAGTAAAGAAGCTAGGACTGAAAGGCATAGCTTGTCTGAAACCTCCTAACAGGACACACAAGCAGACCCTGTCACTTTGGCTCTCAGCCTTTTCCTTTGCCTGGAAAGAGGGAACATGCCTGGAACCTCCTACGGTGCTTTTCTCGGCCCTAGCAGACTGCAGTTCAAAACATGCTAAACGTCCAGCAATAACTCCCAAAGTAAAGAAGCTAGGACTGAAAGGCATAGCTTGTCTGAAACCTCCTAACAGGACACACAAGCAGACCCTGTCACTTTGGCTCTCAGCCTTTTCCTTTGCCTGCAAAGAGGGAACATGCCTGGAACCTCCTAGGGTGCTTTTCTCGGCCCTAGCAGACTGCAGTTCAAAACATGCTAAACGTCCAGCAATAACTCCCAAAGTAAAGAAGCTAGGACTGAAAGGCATAGCTTGTCTGAAACCTCCTAACAGGACACACAAGCAGACCCTGTCACTTTGGCTCTCAGCCTTTTCCTTTGCCTGGAAAGAGGGAACATGCCTGGAACCTCCTACGGTGCTTTTCTCGGCCCTAGCAGACTGCAGTTCAAAACATGCTAAACGTCCAGCAATAACTCCCAAAGTAAAGAAGCTAGGACTGAAAGGCATAGCTTGTCTGAAACCTCCTAACAGGACACACAAGCAGACCCTGTCACTTTGGCTCTCAGCCTTTTCCTTTGCCTGGAAAGAAGGAACATACCTGCTACCTCCTACAGTGCTTTCCTCGGCCCTAGCAGACTGCAGTTCAAAACATGCTAAACCTCCAGCAATAACTTCCAAAGTAAAGAAGCTAGGCCTGAAAAGCATAGCTTGTCTGAAACCTCCTAACAGGACACACAAGCAGACCCTGTCACTTTGGCTCTCAGCCTTTTCCTTTGCCTGGAAAGAGGGAACATGCCTGGAACCTCCTACGGTGCTTTTCTCGGCCCTAGCAGACTGCTGTTCAAAACATGCTAAACGTCCAGCAATAACTCCCAAAGTAAAGAAGCTAGGACTGAAAGGCATAGCTTGTCTGAAACCTCCTAACAGGACACACAAGCAGACCCTGTCACTTTGGCTCTCAGCCTTTTCCTTTGCCTGGAAAGAGGGAACATGCCTGGAACCTCCTACGGTGCTTTTCTCGGCCCTAGCAGACTGCAGTTCAAAACATGCTAAACGTCCAGCAATAACTCCCAAAGTAAAGAAGCTAGGACTGAAAGGCATAGCTTGTCTGAAACCTCCTAACAGGACACACAAGCAGACCCTGTCACTTTGGCTCTCAGCCTTTTCCTTTGCCTGGAAAGAGGGAACATGCCTGGAACCTCCTACGGTGCTTTTCTCGGCCCTAGCAGACTGCAGTTCAAAACATGCTAAACGTCCAGCAATAACTCCCAGAGTAAAGAAGCTAGGAGTGAAAGGCATAGCTTGTCTGAAACCTCCTAACAGGACACACAAGCAGACCCTGTCACTTTGGCTCTCAGCCTTTTCCTTTGCCTGGAAAGAGGGATCATACCTGCTACCTCCTACGGTGCTTTTCTCGGCCCTAGCAGACTGCAGTTCAAAACATGCTAAACGTCCAGCAATAACTCCCAAAGTAAAGAAGCTAGGCCTGAAAGGCATAGCTTGTCTGAAACCTCCTAACAGGACACACAAGCAGACCCTGTCACTTTGGCTCTCAGCCTTTTCCTTTGCCTGGAAAGAGGGAACATGCCTGGAACCTCCTACGGTGCTTTTCTCGGCCCTAGCAGACTGCAGTTCAAAACATGCTAAACGTCCAGCAATAACTCCCAAAGTAAAGAAGCTAGGAATGAAAGGCATAGCTTGTCTGAAACCTCCTAACAGGACACACAAGCAGACCCTGTCACTTTGGCTCTCAGCCTTTTCCTTTGCCTGGAAAGAGGGAACATGCCTGGAACCTCCTACGGTGCTTTTCTCGGCCCTAGCAGACTGCAGTTCAAAACATGCTAAACGTCCAGCAATAACTCCCAAAGTAAAGAAGCTAGGCCTGAAAGGCATAGCTTGTCTGAAACCTCCTAACAGGACACACAAGCAGACCCTGTCACTTTGGCTCTCAGCCTTTTCCTTTGCCTGGAAAGAGGGAACATGCCTGGAACCTCCTACGGTGCTTTTCTCGGCCCTAGCAGACTGCAGTTCAAAACATGCTAAACGTCCAGCAATAACTCCCAAAGTAAAGAAGCTAGGACTGAAAGGCATAGCTTGTCTGAAACCTCCTAACAGGACACACAAGCAGACCCTGTCACTTTGGCTCTCAGCCTTTTCCTTTGCCTGGAAAGTGGGAACATGCCTGGAACCTCCTACGGTGCTTTTCTCGGCCCTAGCAGACTGCAGTTCAAAACATGCTAAACGTCCAGCAATAACTCCCAAAGTAAAGAAGCTAGGCATGAAAGGCATAGCTTGTCTGAAACCTCCTAACAGGACACACAAGCAGACCCTGTCACTTTGGCTCTCAGCCTTTTCCTTTGCCTGGAAAGAAGGAACATACCTGCTACCTCCTACGGTGCTTTCCTCGGCCCTAGCAGACTGCAGTTCAAAACATGCTAAACGTCCAGCAATAACTCCCAAAGTAAAGAAGCTAGGACTGAAAGGCATAGCTTGTCTGAAACCTCCTAACAGGACACACAAGCAGACCCTGTCACTTTGGCTCTCAGCCTTTTCCTTTGCCTGGAAAGAAGGAACATACCTGCTACCTCCTACAGTGCTTTTCTCGGCCCTAGCAGACTGCAGTTCAAAACATGCTAAACGTCCAACAATAACTCCCAAAGTAAAGAAGCTAGGACTGAAAGGCATAGCTTGTCTGAAACCTCCTAACAGGACACACAAGCAGACCCTGTCACTTTGGCTCTCAGCCTTTTCCTTTGCCTGCAAAGAGGGAACATGCCTGGAACCTCCTACGGTGCTTTTCTCGGCCCTAGCAGACTGCAGTTCAAAACATGCTAAACGTCCAGCAATAACTCCCAAAGTAAAGAAGCTAGGACTGAAAGGCATAGCTTGTCTGAAACCTCCTAACAGGACACACAAGCAGACCCTGTCACTTTGGCTCTCAGCCTTTTCCTTTGCCTGGAAAGAGGGAACATGCCTGGAACCTCCTACGGTGCTTTTCTCGGCCCTAGCAGACTGCAGTTCAAAACATGCTAAACGTCCAGCAATAACTCCCAAAGTAAAGAAGCTAGGACTGAAAGGCATAGCTTGTCTGAAACCTCCTAACAGGACACACAAGCAGACCCTGTCACTTTGGCTCTCAGCCTTTTCCTTTGCCTGCAAAGAGGGAACATGCCTGGAACCTCCTACGGTGCTTTTCTCGGCCCTAGCAGACTGCAGTTCAAAACATGCTAAACGTCCAGCAATAACTCCCAAAGTAAAGAAGCTAGGCCTGAAAGGCATAGCTTGTCTGAAACCTCCTAACAGGACACACAAGCAGACCCTGTCACTTTTGGCTCTCAGCCTTTTCCTTTGCCTGGAAAGAGGGAACATGCCTGGAACCTCCTACGGTGCTTTTCTCGGCCCTAGCAGACTGCAGTTCAAAACATGCTAAACGTCCAGCAATAACTCCCAAAGTAAAGAAGCTAGGCATGAAAGGCATAGCTTGTCTGAAACCTCCTAACAGGACACACAAGCAGACCCTGTCACTTTGGCTCTCAGCCTTTTCCTTTGCCTGGAAAGAGGGAACATGCCTGGAACCTCCTACGGTGCTTTTCTCGGCCCTAGCAGACTGCAGTTCAAAACATGCTAAACGTCCAGCAATAACTCCCAAAGTAAAGAAGCTAGGACTGAAAGGCATAGCTTGTCTGAAACCTCCTAACAGGACACACAAGCAGACCCTGTCACTTTGGCTCTCAGCCTTTTCCTTTGCCTGGAAAGAAGGAACATACCTGCTACCTCCTACGGTGCTTTCCTCGGTCCTAGCAGACTGCAGTTCAAAACATGCTAAACGTCCAGCAATAACTCCCAAAGTAAAGAAGCTAGGACTGAAAGGCATAGCTTGTCTGAAACCTCCTAACAGGACACGCAAGCAGACTCTGTCACTTTGGCTCTCAGCCTTTTCCTTTGCCTGGAAAGAAGGAACATACCTGCTACCTCCTACAGTGCTTTTCTCGGCTCTAGCAGACTGCAGTTCAAAACATGCTAAATGTCCAGCAATAACTCCCAAAGTAAAGAAGCTAGGACTGAAAGGCATAGCTTGTCTGAAACCTCCTAACAGGACACACAAGCAGACCCTGTCACTTTGGCTCTCAGCCTTTTCCTTTGCCTGGAAAGAGGGAACATGCCTGGAACCTCCTACGGTGCTTTTCTCGGCCCTAGCAGACTGCAGTTCAAAACATGCTAAACGTCCAGCAATAACTCCCAAAGTAAAGAAGCTAGGACTGAAAGGCATAGCTTGTCTGAAACCTCCTAACAGGACACACAAGCAGACCCTGTCACTTTGGCTCTCAGCCTTTTCCTTTGCTGGAAAGAAGGAACATACCTGCTACCTCCTACAGTGCTTTCCTCGGCCCTAGCAGACTGCAGTTCAAAACATGCTAAACGTCCAGCAATAACTCCCAAAGTAAAGAAGCTAGGACTGAAAGGCATAGCTTGTCTAAAACCTCCTAACAGGACACACAAGCAGACCCTGTCACTTTGGCTCTCAGCCTTTTCCTTTGCCTGGAAAGAGGGAACATGCCTGGCACCTCCTACGGTGCTTTTCTCGGCCCTAGCAGACTGCAGTTCAAAACATGCTAAACGTCCAGCAATAACTCCCAAAGTAAAGAAGCTAGGCAAGAAAGGCATAGCTTGTCTGAAACCTCCTAACAGGACACACAAGCAGACCCTGTCACTTTGGCTCTCAGCCTTTTCCTTTGCCTGGAAAGAGGGAACATGCCTGGAACCTCCTACGGTGCTTTTCTCGGCCCTAGCAGACTGCAGTTCAAAACATGCTAAACGTCCAGCAATAACTCCCAAAGTAAAGAAGCTAGGAATGAAAGGCATAGCTTGTCTGAAACCTCCTAACAGGACACACAAGCAGACCCTGTCACTTTGGCTCTCAGCCTTTTCCTTTGCCTGGAAAGAGGGAACATGCCTGGAACCTCCTACGGTGCTTTTCTCGGCCCTAGCAGACTGCAGTTCAAAACATGCTAAACGTCCAGCAATAACTCCCAAAGTAAAGAAGCTAGGAATGAAAGGCATAGCTTGTCTGAAACCTCCTAACAGGACACACAAGCAGACCCTGTCACTTTGGCTCTCAGCCTTTTCCTTTGCCTGGAAAGAGGGAACATGCCTGGAACCTCCTACGGTGCTTTTCTCGGCCCTAGCAGACTGCAGTTCAAAACATGCTAAACGTCCAGCAATAACTCCCAAAGTAAAGAAGCTAGGACTGAAAGGCATAGCTTGTCTGAAACCTCCTAACAGGACACACAAGCAGACCCTGTCACTTTGGCTCTCAGCCTTTTCCTTTGCCTGGAAAGAGGGAACATGCCTGGAACCTCCTACGGTGCTTTTCTCGGCCCTAGCAGACTGCAGTTCAAAACATGCTAAACGTCCAGCAATAACTCCCAAAGTAAAGAAGCTAGGCATGAAAGGCATAGCTTGTCTGAAACCTCCTAACAGGACACACAAGCAGACCCTGTCACTTTGGCTCTCAGCCTTTTCCTTTGCCTGGAAAGAGGGAACATGCCTGGAACCTCCTACGGTGCTTTTCTCGGCCCTAGCAGACTGCAGTTCAAAACATGCTAAACGTCCAGCAATAACTCCCAAAGTAAAGAAGCTAGGCCTGAAAGGCATAGCTTGTCTGAAACGTCCTAACAGGACACACAAGCAGACCCTGTCACTTTGGCTCTCAGCCTTTTCCTTTGCCTGGAAAGAGGGAACATGCCTGGAACCTCCTACGGTGCTTTTCTCGGCCCTAGCAGACTGCAGTTCAAAACATGCTAAACGTCCAGCAATAACTCCCAAAGTAAAGAAGCTAGGACTGAAAGGCATAGCTTGTCTGAAACCTCCTAACAGGACACACAAGCAGACCCTGTCACTTTGGCTCTCAGCCTTTTCCTTTGCCTGGAAGGAGGGAACATGCCAGGAACCTCCTACGGTGCTTTTCTCGGCCCTAGCAGACTGCAGTTCAAAACATGCTAAACGTCCAGCAATAACTCCCAAAGTAAAGAAGCTAGGACTGAAAGGCATAGCTTGTCTGAAACCTCCTAACAGGACACACAAGCAGACCCTGTCACTTTGGCTCTCAGCCTTTTCCTTTGCCTGGAAAGAGGGAACATGCCTGGAACATCCTACAGTGCTTTTCTCGGCCCTAGCAGACTGCAGTTCAAAACATGCTAAACGTCCAGCAATAACTCCCAAAGTAAAGAAGCTAGGAATGAAAGGCATAGCTTGTCTGAAACCTCCTAACAGGACACACAAGCAGACCCTGTCACTTTGGCTCTCAGCCTTTTCCTTTGCCTGGAAAGAGGGAACATGCCTGGAACATCCTACAGTGCTTTTCTCGGCCCTAGCAGACTGCAGTTCAAAATATGCTAAACGTCCAGCAATAACTCCCAAAGTAAAGAAGCTAGGCATGAAAGGCATAGCTTGTCTGAAACCTCCTAACAGGACACACAAGCAGACCCTGTCACTTTGGCTCTCAGCCTTTTCCTTTGCCTGGAAAGAGGGAACATGCCTGGAACCTCCTACGGTGCTTTTCTCGGCCCTAGCAGACTGCAGTTCAAAACATGCTAAACGTCCAGCAATAACTCCCAAAGTAAAGAAGCTAGGACTGAAAGGCATAGCTTGTCTGAAACCTCCTAACAGGACACACAAGCAGACCCTGTCACTTTGGCTCTCAGCCTTTTCCTTTGCCTGGAAAGAGGGAACATGCCTGGAACCTCCTACGGTGCTTTTCTCGGCCCTAGCAGACTGCAGTTCAAAACATGCTAAACGTCCAGCAATAACTCCCAAAGTAAAGAAGCTAGGCCTGAAAGGCATAGCTTGTCTGAAACCTCCTAACAGGACACACAAGCAGACCCTGTCACTTTGGCTCTCAGCCTTTTCCTTTGCCTGGAAAGAGGGAACATGCCTGGAACCTCCTACGGTGCTTTTCTCGGCCCTAGCAGACTGCAGTTCAAAACATGCTAAACGTCCAGCAATAACTCCCAAAGTAAAGAAGCTAGGACTGAAAGGCATAGCTTGTCTGAAACCTCCTAACAGGACACACAAGCAGACCCTGTCACTTTGGCTCTCAGCCTTTTCCTTTGCCTGGAAAGAGGGAACATACCTGCTACCTCCTACAGTGCTTTTCTCGGCCCTAGCAGACTGCAGTTCAAAACATGCTAAACGTCCAGCAATAACTCCCAAAGTAAAGAAGCTAGGACTGAAAGGCATAGCTTGTCTAAAACCTCCTAACAGGACACACAAGCAGACCCTGTCACTTTGGCTCTCAGCCTTTTCCTTTGCCTGGAAAGAGGGAACATGCCTGGAACCTCCTACGGTGCTTTTCTCGGCCCTAGCAGACTGCAGTTCAAAACATGCTAAACGTCCAGCAATAACTCCCAAAGTAAAGAAGCTAGGACTGAAAGGCATAGCTTGTCTGAAACCTCCTAACAGGACACACAAGCAGACCCTGTCACTTTGGCTCTCAGCCTTTTCCTTTGCCTGGAAAGAGGGAACATGCCTGGAACCTCCTACGGTGCTTTTCTCGGCCCTAGCAGACTGCAGTTCAAAACATGCTAAACGTCCAGCAATAACTCCCAAAGTAAAGAAGCTAGGACTGAAAGGCATAGCTTGTCTGAAACCTCCTAACAGGACACACAAGCAGACCCTGTCACTTTGGCTCTCAGCCTTTTCCTTTGCCTGGAAAGAGGGAACATGCCTGGAACCTCCTACGGTGCTTTTCTCGGCCCTAGCAGACTGCAGTTCAAAACATGCTAAACGTCCAGCAATAACTCCCAAAGTAAAGAAGCTAGGAATGAAAGGCATAGCTTGTCTGAAACCTCCTAACAGGACACACAAGCAGACCCTGTCACTTTGGCTCTCAGCCTTTTCCTTTGCCTGGAAAGAGGGAACATGCCTGGAACCTCCTACGGTGCTTTTCTCGGCCCTAGCAGACTGCAGTTCAAAACATGCTAAACGTCCAGCAATAACTCCCAAAGTAAAGAAGCTAGGAATGAAAGGCATAGCTTGTCTGAAACCTCCTAACAGGACACACAAGCAGACCCTGTCACTTTGGCTCTCAGCCTTTTCCTTTGCCTGGAAAGAGGGAACATGCCTGGAACCTCCTACGGTGCTTTTCTCGGCCCTAGCAGACTGCAGTTCAAAACATGCTAAACGTCCAGCAATAACTCCCAAAGTAAAGAAGCTAGGACTGAAAGGCATAGCTTGTCTGAAACCTCCTAACAGGACACACAAGCAGACCCTGTCACTTTGGCTCTCAGCCTTTTCCTTTGCCTGGAAAGAGGGAACATGCCTGGAACCTCCTACGGTGCTTTTCTCGGCCCTAGCAGACTGCAGTTCAAAACATGCTAAACGTCCAGCAATAACTCCCAAAGTAAAGAAGCTAGGCATGAAAGGCATAGCTTGTCTGAAACCTCCTAACAGGACACACAAGCAGACCCTGTCACTTTGGCTCTCAGCCTTTTCCTTTGCCTGGAAAGAGGGAACATGCCTGGAACCTCCTACGGTGCTTTTCTCGGCCCTAGCAGACTGCAGTTCAAAACATGCTAAACGTCCAGCAATAACTCCCAAAGTAAAGAAGCTAGGCCTGAAAGGCATAGCTTGTCTGAAACCTCCTAACAGGGCACACAAGCAGACCCTGTCACTTTGGCTCTCAGCCTTTTCCTTTGCCTGGAAAGAGGGAACATGCCTGGAACCTCCTACGGTGCTTTTCTCGGCCCTAGCAGACTGCAGTTCAAAACATGCTAAAGGTCCAGCAATAACTCCCAAAGTAAAGAAGCTAGGCAAGAAAGACATAGCTTGTCTGAAACCTCCTAACAGGACACACAAGCAGACCCTGTCACTTTGGCTCTCAGCCTTTTCCTTTGCCTGGAAAGAGGGAACATGCCTGGAACCTCCTACGGTGCTTTTCTCGGCCCTAGCAGACTGCAGTTCAAAACATGCTAAACGTCCAGCAATAACTCCCAAAGTAAAGAAGCTAGGACTGAAAGGCATAGCTTGTCTGAAACCTCCTAACAGGACACAGAAGCAGACCCTGTCACTTTGGCTCTCAGCCTTTTCCTTTGCCTGGAAAGAGGGAACATGCCTGGAACCTCCTACGGTGCTTTTCTCGGCCCTAGCAGACTGCAGTTCAAAACATGCTAAACGTCCAGCAATAACTCCCAAAGTAAAGAAGCTAGGAATGAAAGGCATAGCTTGTCTGAAACCTCCTAACAGGACACACAAGCAGACCCTGTCACTTTGGCTCTCAGCCTTTTCCTTTGCCTGGAAAGAGGGAACATGCCTGGAACCTCCTACAGTGCTTTTCTCGGCCCTAGCAGACTGCAGTTCAAAACATGCTAAACGTCCAGCAATAACTCCCAAAGTAAAGAAGCTAGGCATGAAAGGCATAGCTTGTCTGAAACCTCCTAACAGGACACACAAGCAGACCCTGTCACTTTGGCTCTCAGACTTTTCCTTTGCCTGGAAAGAGGGAACATGCCTGGAACCTCCTACGGTGCTTTTCTCAGCCCTAGCAGACTGCAGTTCAAAACATGCTAAACGTCCAGCAATAACTCCCAAAGTAAAGAAGCTAGGACTGAAAGGCATAGCTTGTCTGAAACCTCCTAACAGGACACACAAGCAGACCCTGTCACTTTGGCTCTCAGCCTTTTCCTTTGCCTGGAAAGAGGGAACATGCCTGGAACCTCCTACGGTGCTTTTCTCGGCCCTAGCAGACTGCTGTTCAAAACATGCTAAACGTCCAGCAATAACTCCCAAAGTAAAGAAGCTAAAAATGAAAGGCATAGCTTGTCTGAAACCTCCTAACAGGACACACAAGCAGACCCTGTCACTTTGGCTCTCAGCCTTTTCCTTTGCCTGGAAAGAGGGAACATGCCTGGAACCTCCTACGGTGCTTTTCTCGGCCCTAGCAGACTGCTGTTCAAAACATGCTAAACGTCCAGCAATAACTCCCAAAGTAAAGAAGCTAAGAATGAAAGGCATAGCTTGTCTGAAACCTCCTAACAGGACACACAAGCAGACCTTGTCACTTTGGCTCTCAGCCTTTTCCTTTGCCTGGAAAGAGGGAACATACCTGCTACCTCCTACAGTGCTTTTCTCGGTCCTAGCAGACTGCAGTTCAAAACATGCTAAACGTCCAGCAATAACTCCCAAAGTAAAGAAGCTAGGACTGAAAGGCATAGCTTGTCTGAAACCTCCTAACAGGACACACAAGCAGACCCTGTCACTTTGGCTCTCAGCCTTTTCCTTTGCCTGGAAAGAGGGAACATGCCTGGAACCTCCTACGGTGCTTTTCTCGGCCCTAGCAGACTGCAGTTCAAAACATGCTAAACGTCCAGCAATAACTCCCAAAGTAAAGAAGCTAGGCATGAAAGGCATAGCTTGTCTGAAACCTCCTAACAGGACACACAAGCAGACCCTGTCACTTTGGCTCTCAGCCTTTTCCTTTGCCTGGAAAGAGGGAACATGCCTGGAACCTCCTACGGTGCTTTTCTCGGCCCTAGCAGACTGCAGTTCAAAACATGCTAAACGTCCAGCAATAACTCCCAAAGTAAAGAAGCTAGGACTGAAAGGCATAGCTTGTCTGAAACCTCCTAACAGGACACACAAGCAGACCCTGTCACTTTGGCTCTCAGCCTTTTCCTTTGCCTGGAAAGAGGGAACATGCCTGGAACCTCCTACGGTGCTTTTCTCGGCCCTAGCAGACTGCAGTTCAAAACATGCTAAACGTCCAGCAATAACTCCCAAAGTAAAGAAGCTAGGAATGAAAGGCATAGCTTGTCTGAAACCTCCTAACAGGACACACAAGCAGACCCTGTCACTTTGGCTCTCAGCCTTTTCCTTTGCCTGGAAAGAGGGAACATGCCTGGAACCTCCTACGGTGCTTTTCTCGGCCCTAGCAGACTGCAGTTCAAAACATGCTAAACGTCCAGCAATAACTCCCAAAGTAAAGAAGCTAGGACTGAAAGGCATAGCTTGTCTGAAACCTCCTAACAGGACACACAAGCAGACCCTGTCACTTTGGCTCTCAGCCTTTTCCTTTGCCTGGAAAGAGGGAACATGCCTGGAACCTCCTACGGTGCTTTTCTCGGCCCTAGCAGACTGCAGTTCAAAACATGCTAAACGTCCAGCAATAACTCCCAAAGTAAAGAAGCTAGGCATGAAAGGCATAGCTTGTCTGAAACCTCCTAACAGGACACACAAGCAGACCCTGTCACTTTGGCTCTCAGCCTTTTCCTTTGCCTGGAAAGAGGGAACATGCCTGGAACCTCCTACGGTGCTTTTCTCGGCCCTAGCAGACTGCAGTTCAAAACATGCTAAACGTCCAGCAATAACTCCCAAAGTAAAGAAGCTAGGCCTGAAAGGCATAGCTTGTCTGAAACCTCCTAACAGGACACACAAGCAGACCCTGTCACTTTGGCTCTCAGCCTTTTCCTTTGCCTGGAAAGAGGGAACATGCCTGGAACCTCCTACGGTGCTTTTCTCGGCCCTAGCAGACTGCAGTTCAAAACATGCTAAACGTCCAGCAATAACTCCCAAAGTAAAGAAGCTAGGCAAGAAAGACATAGCTTGTCTGAAACCTCCTAACAGGACACACAAGCAGACCCTGTCACTTTGGCTCTCAGCCTTTTCCTTTGCCTGGAAGGAGGGAACATGCCAGGAACCTCCTACGGTGCTTTTCTCGGCCCTAGCAGACTGCAGTTCAAAACATGCTAAACGTCCAGCAATAACTCCCAAAGTAAAGAAGCTAGGCCTGAAAGGCATAGCTTGTCTGAAACCTCCTAACAGGGCACACAAGCAGACCCTGTCACTTTGGCTCTCAGCCTTTTCCTTTGCCTGGAAAGAGGGAACATGCCTGGAACCTCCTACGGTGCTTTTCTCGGCCCTAGCAGACTGCAGTTCAAAACATGCTAAACGTCCAGCAATAACTCCCAAAGTAAAGAAGCTAGGCAAGAAAGACATAGCTTGTCTGAAACCTCCTAACAGGACACACAAGCAGACCCTGTCACTTTGGCTCTCAGCCTTTTCCTTTGCCTGGAAAGAGGGAACATGCCTGGAACCTCCTACGGTGCTTTTCTCGGCCCTAGCAGACTGCAGTTCAAAACATGCTAAACGTCCAGCAATAACTCCCAAAGTAAAGAAGCTAGGCAAGAAAGGCATAGCTTGTCTGAAACCTCCTAACAGGACACACAAGCAGACCCTGTCACTTTGGCTCTCAGCCTTTTCCTTTGCCTGGAAAGAGGGAACATGCCTGGAACCTCCTACGGTGCTTTTCTCGGCCCTAGCAGACTGCAGTTCAAAACATGCTAAACGTCCAGCAATAACTCCCAAAGTAAAGAAGCTAGGCCTGAAAGGCATAGCTTGTCTGAAACGTCCTAACAGGACACACAAGCAGACCCTGTCACTTTGGCTCTCAGCCTTTTCCTTTGCCTGGAAAGAGGGAACATGCCTGGAACCTCCTACGGTGCTTTTCTCGGCCCTAGCAGACTGCTGTTCAAAACATGCTAAACGTCCAGCAATAACTCCCAAAGTAAAGAAGCTAAGAATGAAAGGCATAGCTTGTCTGAAACCTCCTAACAGGACACACAAGCAGACCCTGTCACTTTGGCTCTCAGCCTTTTCCTTTGCCTGGAAAGAGGGAACATACCTGCTACCTCCTACAGTGCTTTTCTCGGCCCTAGCAGACTGCAGTTCAAAACATGCTAAACGTCCAGCAATAACTCCCAAAGTAAAGAAGCTAGGACTGAAAGGCATAGCTTGTCTGAAACCTCCTAACAGGACACACAAGCAGACCCTGTCACTTTGGCTCTCAGCCTTTTCCTTTGCCTGGAAAGAGGGAACATGCCTGGAACCTCCTACGGTGCTTTTCTCGGCCCTAGCAGACTGCAGTTCAAAACATGCTAAACGTCCAGCAATAACTCCCAAAGTAAAGAAGCTAGGCATGAAAGGCATAGCTTGTCTGAAACCTCCTAACAGGACACACAAGCAGACCCTGTCACTTTGGCTCTCAGCCTTTTCCTTTGCCTGGAAAGAGGGAACATGCCTGGAACCTCCTACGGTGCTTTTCTCGGCCCTAGCAGACTGCAGTTCAAAACATGCTAAACGTCCAGCAATAACTCCCAAAGTAAAGAAGCTAGGCAAGAAAGACATAGCTTGTCTGAAACCTCCTAACAGGACACACAAGCAGACCCTGTCACTTTGGCTCTCAGCCTTTTCCTTTGCCTGGAAAGAGGGAACATGCCTGGAACCTCCTACGGTGCTTTTCTCGGCCCTAGCAGACTGCAGTTCAAAACATGCTAAACGTCCAGCAATAACTCCCAAAGTAAAGAAGCTAGGCAAGAAAGGCATAGCTTGTCTGAAACCTCCTAACAGGACACACAAGCAGACCCTGTCACTTTGGCTCTCAGCCTTTTCCTTTGCCTGGAAAGAGGGAACATGCCTGGAACCTCCTACGGTGCTTTTCTCGGCCCTAGCAGACTGCAGTTCAAAACATGCTAAACGTCCAGCAATAACTCCCAAAGTAAAGAAGCTAGGCATGAAAGGCATAGCTTGTCTGAAACCTCCTAACAGGACACACAAGCAGACCCTGTCACTTTGGCTCTCAGCCTTTTCCTTTGCCTGGAAAGAGGGAACATGCCTGGAACCTCCTACAGTGCTTTTCTCGGCCCTAGCAGACTGCAGTTCAAAATATGCTAAACGTCCAGCAATAACTCCCAAAGTAAAGAAGCTAGGCATGAAAGGCTTAGCTTGTCTGAAACCTCCTAACAGGACACACAAGCAGACCCTGTCACTTTGGCTCTCAGCCTTTTCCTTTGCCTGGAAAGAGGGAACATGCCTGGAACCTCCTACGGTGCTTTTCTCGGCCCTAGCAGACTGCAGTTCAAAACATGCTAAACGTCCAGCAATAACTCCCAAAGTAAAGAAGCTAGGCCTGAAAGGCATAGCTTGTCTGAAACCTCCTAACAGGACACACAAGCAGACCCTGTCACTTTGGCTCTCAGCCTTTTCCTTTGCCTGGAAAGAGGGAACATGCCTGGAACCTCCTACGGTGCTTTTCTCGGCCCTAGCAGACTGCTGTTCAAAACATGCTAAACGTCCAGCAATAACTCCCAAAGTAAAGAAGCTAAGAATGAAAGGCATAGCTTGTCTGAAACCTCCTAACAGGACACACAAGCAGACCCTGTCACTTTGGCTCTCAGCCTTTTCCTTTGCCTGGAAAGAGGGAACATACCTGCTACCTCCTACAGTGCTTTTCTCGGCCCTAGCAGACTGCAGTTCAAAACATGCTAAACGTCCAGCAATAACTCCCAAAGTAAAGAAGCTAGGACTGAAAGGCATAGCTTGTCTGAAACCTCCTAACAGGACACACAAGCAGACCCTGTCACTTTGGCTCTCAGCCTTTTCCTTTGCCTGGAAAGAGGGAACATGCCTGGAACCTCCTACGGTGCTTTTCTCGGCCCTAGCAGACTGCAGTTCAAAACATGCTAAACGTCCAGCAATAACTCCCAAAGTAAAGAAGCTAGGCATGAAAGGCATAGCTTGTCTGAAACCTCCTAACAGGACACACAAGCAGACCCTGTCACTTTGGCTCTCAGCCTTTTCCTTTGCCTGGAAAGAGGGAACATGCCTGGAACCTCCTACGGTGCTTTTCTCGGCCCTAGCAGACTGCAGTTCAAAACATGCTAAACGTCCAGCAATAACTCCCAAAGTAAAGAAGCTAGGACTGAAAGGCATAGCTTGTCTGAAACCTCCTAACAGGACACACAAGCAGACCCTGTCACTTTGGCTCTCAGCCTTTTCCTTTGCCTGGAAAGAGAGAATATACCTGCTACCTCCTACAGTGCTTTTCTCGGCCCTAGCAGACTGCAGTTCAAAACATGCTAAACGTCCAGCAATAACTCCCAAAGTAAAGAAGCTAGGACTGAAAGGCATAGCTTGTCTAAAACCTCCTAACAGGACACACAAGCAGACCCTGTCACTTTGGCTCTCAGCCTTTTCCTTTGCCTGGAAAGAGGGAACATGCCTGGAACCTCCTACGGTGCTTTTCTCGGCCCTAGCAGACTGCAGTTCAAAACATGCTAAACGTCCAGCAATAACTCCCAAAGTAAAGAAGCTAGGCAAGAAAGGCATAGCTTGTCTGAAACCTCCTAACAGGACACACAAGCAGACCCTGTCACTTTGGCTCTCAGCCTTTTCCTTTGCCTGGAAAGAGGGAACATGCCTGGAACCTCCTACGGTGCTTTTCTCGGCCCTAGCAGACTGCAGTTCAAAACATGCTAAACGTCCAGCAATAACTCCCAAAGTAAAGAAGCTAGGACTGAAAGGCATAGCTTGTCTGAAACCTCCTAACAGGACACACAAGCAGACCCTGTCACTTTGGCTCTCAGCCTTTTCCTTTGCCTGGAAAGAGGGAACATGCCTGGAACCTCCTACGGTGCTTTTCTCGGCCCTAGCAGACTGCAGTTCAAAACATGCTAAACGTCCAGCAATAACTCCCAAAGTAAAGAAGCTAGGACTGAAAGGCATAGCTTGTCTGAAACCTCCTAACAGGACACACAAGCAGACCCTGTCACTTTGGCTCTCAGCCTTTTCCTTTGCCTGGAAAGAGGGAACATGCCTGGAACCTCCTACGGTGCTTTTCTCGGCCCTAGCAGACTGCAGTTCAAAACATGCTAAACGTCCAGCAATAACTCCCAAAGTAAAGAAGCTAGGACTGAAAGGCATAGCTTGTCTGAAACCTCCTAACAGGACACACAAGCAGACCCTGTCACTTTGGCTCTCAGCCTTTTCCTTTGCCTGGAAAGAGGGAACATGCCTGGAACCTCCTACGGTGCTTTTCTCGGCCCTAGCAGACTGCAGTTCAAAACATGCTAAACGTCCAGCAATAACTCCCAAAGTAAAGAAGCTAGGACTGAAAGGCATAGCTTGTCTGAAACCTCCTAACAGGACACACAAGCAGACCCTGTCACTTTGGCTCTCAGCCTTTTCCTTTGCCTGGAAGGAGGGAACATGCCAGGAACCTCCTACGGTGCTTTTCTCGGCCCTAGCAGACTGCAGTTCAAAACATGCTAAACGTCCAGCAATAACTCCCAAAGTAAAGAAGCTAGGCCTGAAAGGCATAGCTTGTCTGAAACCTCCTAACAGGGCACACAAGCAGACCCTGTCACTTTGGCTCTCAGCCTTTTCCTTTGCCTGGAAAGAGGGAACATGCCTGGAACCTCCTACGGTGCTTTTCTCGGCCCTAGCAGACTGCAGTTCAAAACATGCTAAACGTCCAGCAATAACTCCCAAAGTAAAGAAGCTAGGCAAGAAAGACATAGCTTGTCTGAAACCTCCTAACAGGACACACAAGCAGACCCTGTCACTTTGGCTCTCAGCCTTTTCCTTTGCCTGGAAAGAGGGAACATGCCTGGAACCTCCTACGGTGCTTTTCTCGGCCCTAGCAGACTGCAGTTCAAAACATGCTAAACGTCCAGCAATAACTCCCAAAGTAAAGAAGCTAGGCAAGAAAGGCATAGCTTGTCTGAAACCTCCTAACAGGACACACAAGCAGACCCTGTCACTTTGGCTCTCAGCCTTTTCCTTTGCCTGGAAAGAGGGAACATGCCTGGAACCTCCTACGGTGCTTTTCTCGGCCCTAGCAGACTGCAGTTCAAAACATGCTAAACGTCCAGCAATAACTCCCAAAGTAAAGAAGCTAGGAATGAAAGGCATAGCTTGTCTGAAACCTCCTAACAGGACACACAAGCAGACCCTGTCACTTTGGCTCTCAGCCTTTTCCTTTGCCTGGAAAGAGGGAACATGCCTGGAACCTCCTACAGTGCTTTTCTCGGCCCTAGCAGACTGCAGTTCAAAATATGCTAAACGTCCAGCAATAACTCCCAAAGTAAAGAAGCTAGGCATGAAAGGCATAGCTTGTCTGAAACCTCCTAACAGGACACACAAGCAGACCCTGTCACTTTGGCTCTCAGCCTTTTCCTTTGCCTGGAAAGAGGGAACATGCCTGGAACCTCCTACGGTGCTTTTCTCGGCCCTAGCAGACTGCAGTTCAAAACATGCTAAACGTCCAGCAATAACTCCCAAAGTAAAGAAGCTAGGCCTGAAAGGCATAGCTTGTCTGAAACCTCCTAACAGGACACACAAGCAGACCCTGTCACTTTGGCTCTCAGCCTTTTCCTTTGCCTGGAAAGAGGGAACATGCCTGGAACCTCCTACGGTGCTTTTCTCGGCCCTAGCAGACTGCTGTTCAAAACATGCTAAACGTCCAGCAATAACTCCCAAAGTAAAGAAGCTAAGAATGAAAGGCATAGCTTGTCTGAAACCTCCTAACAGGACACACAAGCAGACCCTGTCACTTTGGCTCTCAGCCTTTTCCTTTGCCTGGAAAGAGGGAACATACCTGCTACCTCCTACAGTGCTTTTCTCGGCCCTAGCAGACTGCAGTTCAAAACATGCTAAACGTCCAGCAATAACTCCCAAAGTAAAGAAGCTAGGACTGAAAGGCATAGCTTGTCTGAAACCTCCTAACAGGACACACAAGCAGACCCTGTCACTTTGGCTCTCAGCCTTTTCCTTTGCCTGGAAAGAGGGAACATGCCTGGAACCTCCTACGGTGCTTTTCTCGGCCCTAGCAGACTGCAGTTCAAAACATGCTAAACGTCCAGCAATAACTCCCAAAGTAAAGAAGCTAGGCATGAAAGGCATAGCTTGTCTGAAACCTCCTAACAGGACACACAAGCAGACCCTGTCACTTTGGCTCTCAGCCTTTTCCTTTGCCTGGAAAGAGGGAACATGCCTGGAACCTCCTACGGTGCTTTTCTCGGCCCTAGCAGACTGCAGTTCAAAACATGCTAAACGTCCAGCAATAACTCCCAAAGTAAAGAAGCTAGGCAAGAAAGACATAGCTTGTCTGAAACCTCCTAACAGGACACACAAGCAGACCCTGTCACTTTGGCTCTCAGCCTTTTCCTTTGCCTGGAAAGAGGGAACATGCCTGGAACCTCCTACGGTGCTTTTCTCGGCCCTAGCAGACTGCAGTTCAAAACATGCTAAACGTCCAGCAATAACTCCCAAAGTAAAGAAGCTAGGCAAGAAAGGCATAGCTTGTCTGAAACCTCCTAACAGGACACACAAGCAGACCCTGTCACTTTGGCTCTCAGCCTTTTCCTTTGCCTGGAAAGAGGGAACATGCCTGGAACCTCCTACGGTGCTTTTCTCGGCCCTAGCAGACTGCAGTTCAAAACATGCTAAACGTCCAGCAATAACTCCCAAAGTAAAGAAGCTAGGAATGAAAGGCATAGCTTGTCTGAAACCTCCTAACAGGACACACAAGCAGACCCTGTCACTTTGGCTCTCAGCCTTTTCCTTTGCCTGGAAAGAGGGAACATGCCTGGAACCTCCTACAGTGCTTTTCTCGGCCCTAGCAGACTGCAGTTCAAAATATGCTAAACGTCCAGCAATAACTCCCAAAGTAAAGAAGCTAGGCATGAAAGGCTTAGCTTGTCTGAAACCTCCTAACAGGACACACAAGCAGACCCTGTCACTTTGGCTCTCAGCCTTTTCCTTTGCCTGGAAAGAGGGAACATGCCTGGAACCTCCTACGGTGCTTTTCTCGGCCCTAGCAGACTGCAGTTCAAAACATGCTAAACGTCCAGCAATAACTCCCAAAGTAAAGAAGCTAGGACTGAAAGGCATAGCTTGTCTGAAACCTCCTAACAGGACACACAAGCAGACCCTGTCACTTTGGCTCTCAGCCTTTTCCTTTGCCTGGAAAGAGGGAACATGCCTGGAACCTCCTACGGTGCTTTTCTCGGCCCTAGCAGACTGCTGTTCAAAACATGCTAAACGTCCAGCAATAACTCCCAAAGTAAAGAAGCTAAGAATGAAAGGCATAGCTTGTCTGAAACCTCCTAACAGGACACACAAGCAGACCCTGTCACTTTGGCTCTCAGCCTTTTCCTTTGCCTGGAAAGAGGGAACATACCTGCTACCTCCTACAGTGCTTTTCTCGGCCCTAGCAGACTGCAGTTCAAAACATGCTAAACGTCCAGCAATAACTCCCAAAGTAAAGAAGCTAGGACTGAAAGGCATAGCTTGTCTGAAACCTCCTAACAGGACACACAAGCAGACCCTGTCACTTTGGCTCTCAGCCTTTTCCTTTGCCTGGAAAGAGGGAACATGCCTGGAACCTCCTACGGTGCTTTTCTCGGCCCTAGCAGACTGCAGTTCAAAACATGCTAAACGTCCAGCAATAACTCCCAAAGTAAAGAAGCTAGGACTGAAAGGCATAGCTTGTCTGAAACCTCCTAACAGGACACACAAGCAGACCCTGTCACTTTGGCTCTCAGCCTTTTCCTTTGCCTGGAAAGAGAGAATATACCTGCTACCTCCTACAGTGCTTTTCTCGGCCCTAGCAGACTGCAGTTCAAAACATGCTAAACGTCCAGCAATAACTCCCAAAGTAAAGAAGCTAGGACTGAAAGGCATAGCTTGTCTAAAACCTCCTAACAGGACACACAAGCAGACCCTGTCACTTTGGCTCTCAGCCTTTTCCTTTGCCTGGAAAGAGGGAACATGCCTGGAACCTCCTACGGTGCTTTTCTCGGCCCTAGCAGACTGCAGTTCAAAACATGCTAAACGTCCAGCAATAACTCCCAAAGTAAAGAAGCTAGGCAAGAAAGGCATAGCTTGTCTGAAACCTCCTAACAGGACACACAAGCAGACCCTGTCACTTTGGCTCTCAGCCTTTTCCTTTGCCTGGAAAGAGGGAACATGCCTGGAACCTCCTACGGTGCTTTTCTCGGCCCTAGCAGACTGCAGTTCAAAACATGCTAAACGTCCAGCAATAACTCCCAAAGTAAAGAAGCTAGGACTGAAAGGCATAGCTTGTCTGAAACCTCCTAACAGGACACACAAGCAGACCCTGTCACTTTGGCTCTCAGCCTTTTCCTTTGCCTGGAAAGAGGGAACATGCCTGGAACCTCCTACGGTGCTTTTCTCGGCCCTAGCAGACTGCTGTTCAAAACATGCTAAACGTCCAGCAATAACTCCCAAAGTAAAGAAGCTAGGACTGAAAGGCATAGCTTGTCTGAAACCTCCTAACAGGACACACAAGCAGACCCTGTCACTTTGGCTCTCAGCCTTTTCCTTTGCCTGGAAAGAGGGAACATGCCTGGAACCTCCTACGGTGCTTTTCTCGGCCCTAGCAGACTGCAGTTCAAAACATGCTAAACGTCCAGCAATAACTCCCAAAGTAAAGAAGCTAGGCATGAAAGGCATAGCTTGTCTGAAACCTCCTAACAGGACACACAAGCAGACCCTGTCACTTTGGCTCTCAGCCTTTTCCTTTGCCTGGAAAGAGGGAACATGCCTGGAACCTCCTACGGTGCTTTTCTCGGCCCTAGCAGACTGCAGTTCAAAACATGCTAAACGTCCAGCAATAACTCCCAAAGTAAAGAAGCTAGGCAAGAAAGACATAGCTTGTCTGAAACCTCCTAACAGGACACACAAGCAGACCCTGTCACTTTGGCTCTCAGCCTTTTCCTTTGCCTGGAAAGAGGGAACATGCCTGGAACCTCCTACGGTGCTTTTCTCGGCCCTAGCAGACTGCAGTTCAAAACATGCTAAACGTCCAGCAATAACTCCCAAAGTAAAGAAGCTAGGCAAGAAAGGCATAGCTTGTCTGAAACCTCCTAACAGGACACACAAGCAGACCCTGTCACTTTGGCTCTCAGCCTTTTCCTTTGCCTGGAAAGAGGGAACATGCCTGGAACCTCCTACGGTGCTTTTCTCGGCCCTAGCAGACTGCAGTTCAAAACATGCTAAACGTCCAGCAATTACTCCCAAAGTAAAGAAGCTAGGAATGAAAGGCATAGCTTGTCTGAAACCTCCTAACAGGACACACAAGCAGACCCTGTCACTTTGGCTCTCAGCCTTTTCCTTTGCCTGGAAAGAGGGAACATGCCTGGAACCTCCTACAGTGCTTTTCTCGGCCCTAGCAGACTGCAGTTCAAAATATGCTAAACGTCCAGCAATAACTCCCAAAGTAAAGAAGCTAGGCATGAAAGGCTTAGCTTGTCTGAAACCTCCTAACAGGACACACAAGCAGACCCTGTCACTTTGGCTCTCAGCCTTTTCCTTTGCCTGGAAAGAGGGAACATGCCTGGAACCTCCTACGGTGCTTTTCTCGGCCCTAGCAGACTGCAGTTCAAAACATGCTAAACGTCCAGCAATAACTCCCAAAGTAAAGAAGCTAGGCCTGAAAGGCATAGCTTGTCTGAAACCTCCTAACAGGACACACAAGCAGACCCTGTCACTTTGGCTCTCAGCCTTTTCCTTTGCCTGGAAAGAGGGAACATGCCTGGAACCTCCTACGGTGCTTTTCTCGGCCCTAGCAGACTGCTGTTCAAAACATGCTAAACGTCCAGCAATAACTCCCAAAGTAAAGAAGCTAAGAATGAAAGGCATAGCTTGTCTGAAACCTCCTAACAGGACACACAAGCAGACCCTGTCACTTTGGCTCTCAGCCTTTTCCTTTGCCTGGAAAGAGGGAACATACCTGCTACCTCCTACAGTGCTTTTCTCGGCCCTAGCAGACTGCAGTTCAAAACATGCTAAACGTCCAGCAATAACTCCCAAAGTAAAGAAGCTAGGACTGAAAGGCATAGCTTGTCTGAAACCTCCTAACAGGACACACAAGCAGACCCTGTCACTTTGGCTCTCAGCCTTTTCCTTTGCCTGGAAAGAGGGAACATGCCTGGAACCTCCTACGGTGCTTTTCTCGGCCCTAGCAGACTGCAGTTCAAAACATGCTAAACGTCCAGCAATAACTCCCAAAGTAAAGAAGCTAGGCATGAAAGGCATAGCTTGTCTGAAACCTCCTAACAGGACACACAAGCAGACCCTGTCACTTTGGCTCTCAGCCTTTTCCTTTGCCTGGAAAGAGGGAACATGCCTGGAACCTCCTACGGTGCTTTTCTCGGCCCTAGCAGACTGCAGTTCAAAACATGCTAAACGTCCAGCAATAACTCCCAAAGTAAAGAAGCTAGGACTGAAAGGCATAGCTTGTCTGAAACCTCCTAACAGGACACACAAGCAGACCCTGTCACTTTGGCTCTCAGCCTTTTCCTTTGCCTGGAAAGAGAGAATATACCTGCTACCTCCTACAGTGCTTTTCTCGGCCCTAGCAGACTGCAGTTCAAAACATGCTAAACGTCCAGCAATAACTCCCAAAGTAAAGAAGCTAGGACTGAAAGGCATAGCTTGTCTAAAACCTCCTAACAGGACACACAAGCAGACCCTGTCACTTTGGCTCTCAGCCTTTTCCTTTGCCTGGAAAGAGGGAACATGCCTGGAACCTCCTACGGTGCTTTTCTCGGCCCTAGCAGACTGCAGTTCAAAACATGCTAAACGTCCAGCAATAACTCCCAAAGTAAAGAAGCTAGGCAAGAAAGGCATAGCTTGTCTGAAACCTCCTAACAGGACACACAAGCAGACCCTGTCACTTTGGCTCTCAGCCTTTTCCTTTGCCTGGAAAGAGGGAACATGCCTGGAACCTCCTACGGTGCTTTTCTCGGCCCTAGCAGACTGCAGTTCAAAACCTGCTAAACGTCCAGCAATAACTCCCAAAGTAAAGAAGCTAGGACTGAAAGGCATAGCTTGTCTGAAACCTCCTAACAGGACACACAAGCAGACCCTGTCACTTTGGCTCTCAGCCTTTTCCTTTGCCTGGAAAGAGGGAACATGCCTGGAACCTCCTACGGTGCTTTTCTCGGCCCTAGCAGACTGCAGTTCAAAACATGCTAAACGTCCAGCAATAACTCCCAAAGTAAAGAAGCTAGGACTGAAAGGCATAGCTTGTCTGAAACCTCCTAACAGGACACACAAGCAGACCCTGTCACTTTGGCTCTCAGCCTTTTCCTTTGCCTGGAAAGAGGGAACATGCCTGGAACCTCCTACGGTGCTTTTCTCGGCCCTAGCAGACTGCAGTTCAAAGCATGCTAAACGTCCAGCAATAACTCCCAAAGTAAAGAAGCTAGGCATGAAAGGCATAGCTTGTCTGAAACCTCCTAACAGGACACACAAGCAGACCCTGTCATTTTGGCTCTCAGCCTTTTCCTTTGCCTGGAAAGAGGGAACATGCCTGGAACCTCCTACGGTGCTTTTCTCGGCCCTAGCAGACTGCTGTTCAAAACATGCTAAACGTCCAGCAATAACTCCCAAAGTAAAGAAGCTAGGACTGAAAGGCATAGCTTGTCTGAAACCTCCTAACAGGACACACAAGCAGACCCTGTCACTTTGGCTCTCAGCCTTTTCCTTTGCCTGGAAAGAGGGAACATGCCTGGAACCTCCTACGGTGCTTTTCTCGGCCCTAGCAGACTGCAGTTCAAAACATGCTAAACGTCCAGCAATAACTCCCAAAGTAAAGAAGCTAGGCATGAAAGGCATAGCTTGTCTGAAACCTCCTAACAGGACACACAAGCAGACCCTGTCACTTTGGCTCTCAGCCTTTTCCTTTGCCTGGAAAGAGGGAACATGCCTGGAACCTCCTACGGTGCTTTTCTCGGCCCTAGCAGACTGCAGTTCAAAACATGCTAAACGTCCAGCAATAACTCCCAAAGTAAAGAAGCTAGGCCTGAAAGGCATAGCTTGTCTGAAACCTCCTAACAGGACACACAAGCAGACCCTGTCACTTTGGCTCTCAGCCTTTTCCTTTGCCTGGAAAGAGGGAACATGCCTGGAACCTCCTACGGTGCTTTTCTCGGCCCTAGCAGACTGCAGTTCAAAACATACTAAACGTCCAGCAATAACTCCCAAAGTAAAGAAGCTAGGCCTGAAAGGCATAGCTTGTCTGAAACCTCCTAACAGGACACACAAGCAGACCCTGTCACTTTGGCTCTCAGCCTTTTCCTTTGCCTGGAAAGAGGGAACATGCCTGGAACCTCCTACGGTGCTTTTCTCGGCCCTAGCAGACTGCAGTTCAAAACATGCTAAACGTCCAGCAATAACTCCCAAAGTAAAGAAGCTAGGCAAGAAAGGCATAGCTTGTCTGAAACCTCCTAACAGGACACACAAGCAGACCCTGTCACTTTGGCTCTCAGCCTTTTCCTTTGCCTGGAAAGAGGGAACATGCCTGGAACCTCCTACGGTGCTTTTCTCGGCCCTAGCAGACTGCAGTTCAAAACATGCTAAACGTCCAGCAATAACTCCCAAAGTAAAGAAGCTAGGACTGAAAGGCATAGCTTGTCTGAAACCTCCTAACAGGACACACAAGCAGACCCTGTCACTTTGGCTCTCAGCCTTTTCCTTTGCCTGGAAAGAGGGAACATGCCTGGAACCTCCTACGGTGCTTTTCTCGGCCCTAGCAGACTGCAGTTCAAAACATGCTAAACGTCCAGCAATAACTCCCAAAGTAAAGAAGCTAGGACTGAAAGGCATAGCTTGTCTGAAACCTCCTAACAGGACACACAAGCAGACCCTGTCACTTTGGCTCTCAGCCTTTTCCTTTGCCTGGAAAGAGGGAACATGCCTGGAACCTCCTACGGTGCTTTTCTCGGCCCTAGCAGACTGCTGTTCAAAACATGCTAAACGTCCAGCAATAACTCCCAAAGTAAAGAAGCTAGGACTGAAAGGCATAGCTTGTCTGAAACCTCCTAACAGGACACACAAGCAGACCCTGTCACTTTGGCTCTCAGCCTTTTCCTTTGCCTGGAAAGAGGGAACATGCCTGGAACCTCCTACGGTGCTTTTCTCGGCCCTAGCAGACTGCAGTTCAAAACATGCTAAACGTCCAGCAATAACTCCCAAAGTAAAGAAGCTAGGACTGAAAGGCATAGCTTGTCTGAAACCTCCTAACAGGACACACAAGCAGACCCTGTCACTTTGGCTCTCAGCCTTTTCCTTTGCCTGGAAAGAGGGAACATGCCTGGAACCTCCTACGGTGCTTTTCTCGGCCCTAGCAGACTGCAGTTCAAAACATGCTAAACGTCCAGCAATAACTCCCAAAGTAAAGAAGCTAGGCATGAAAGGCATAGCTTGTCTGAAACCTCCTAACAGGACACACAAGCAGACCCTGTCACTTTGGCTCTCAGCCTTTTCCTTTGCCTGGAAAGAGGGAACATGCCTGGAACCTCCTACGGTGCTTTTCTCGGCCCTAGCAGACTGCAGTTCAAAACATGCTAAACGTCCAGCAATAACTCCCAAAGTAAAGAAGCTAGGACTGAAAGGCATAGCTTGTCTGAAACCTCCTAACAGGACACACAAGCAGACCCTGTCACTTTGGCTCTCAGCCTTTTCCTTTGCCTGCAAAGAGGGAACATGCCTGGAACCTCCTACGGTGCTTTTCTCGGCCCTAGCAGACTGCAGTTCAAAACATGCTAAACGTCCAGCAATAACTCCCAAAGTAAAGAAGCTAGGCATGAAAGGCATAGCTTGTCTGAAACCTCCTAACAGGACACACAAGCAGACCCTGTCACTTTGGCTCTCAGCCTTTTCCTTTGCCTGGAAGGAGGGAACATGCCTGGAACCTCCTACGGTGCTTTTCTCGGCCCTAGCAGACTGCAGTTCAAAACATGCTAAACGTCCAGCAATAACTCCCAAAGTAAAGAAGCTAGGCCTGAAAGGCATAGCTTGTCTGAAACCTCCTAACAGGACACACAAGCAGACCCTGTCACTTTGGCTCTCAGCCTTTTCCTTTGCCTGGAAAGAGGGAACATGCCTGGAACCTCCTACGGTGCTTTTCTCGGCCCTAGCAGACTGCAGTTCAAAACATGCTAAACGTCCAGCAATAACTCCCAAAGTAAAGAAGCTAGGCAAGAAAGGCATAGCTTGTCTGAAACCTCCTAACAGGACACACAAGCAGACCCTGTCACTTTGGCTCTCAGCCTTTTCCTTTGCCTGGAAAGAGGGAACATGCCTGGAACCTCCTACGGTGCTTTTCTCGGCCCTAGCAGACTGCAGTTCAAAACATGCTAAACGTCCAGCAATAACTCCCAAAGTAAAGAAGCTAGGAATGAAAGGCATAGCTTGTCTGAAACCTCCTAACAGGACACACAAGCAGACCCTGTCACTTTGGCTCTCAGCCTTTTCCTTTGCCTGGAAAGAGGGAACATGCCTGGAACCTCCTACGGTGCTTTTCTCGGCCCTAGCAGACTGCAGTTCAAAACATGCTAAACGTCCAGCAATAACTCCCAAAGTAAAGAAGCTAGGAGTGAAAGGCATAGCTTGTCTGAAACCTCCTAACAGGACACACAAGCAGACCCTGTCACTTTGGCTCTCAGCCTTTTCCTTTGCCTGGAAAGAGGGAACATGCCTGGAACCTCCTACGGTGCTTTTCTCGGCCCTAGCAGACTGCAGTTCAAAACATGCTAAACGTCCAGCAATAACTCCCAAAGTAAAGAAGCTAGGCATGAAAGGCATAGCTTGTCTGAAACCTCCTAACAGGACACACAAGCAGACCCTGTCACTTTGGCTCTCAGCCTTTTCCTTTGCCTGGAAAGAGGGAACATGCCTGGAACCTCCTACGGTGCTTTTCTCGGCCCTAGCAGACTGCAGTTCAAAACATGCTAAACGTCCAGCAATAACTCCCAAAGTAAAGAAGCTAGGAATGAAAGGCATAGCTTGTCTGAAACCTCCTAACAGGACACACAAGCAGACCCTGTCACTTTGGCTCTCAGCCTTTTCCTTTGCCTGGAAAGAGGGAACATACCTGCTACCTCCTACAGTGCTTTTCTCGGCCCTAGCAGACTGCAGTTCAAAACATTCTAAACGTCCAGCAATAACTCCCAAAGTAAAGAAGCTAGGACTGAAAGGCATAGCTTGTCTGAAACCTCCTAACAGGACACACAAGCAGACCCTGTCACTTTGGCTCTCAGCCTTTTCCTTTGCCTGGAAAGAGGGAACATGCCTGGAACCTCCTACGGTGCTTTTCTCGGCCCTAGCAGACTGCAGTTCAAAACATGCTAAACGTCCAGCAATAACTCCCAAAGTAAAGAAGCTAGGCATGAAAGGCATAGCTTGTCTGAAACCTCCTAACAGGACACACAAGCAGACCCTGTCACTTTGGCTCTCAGCCTTTTCCTTTGCCTGGAAAGAGGGAACATGCCTGGAACCTCCTACGGTGCTTTTCTCGGCCCTAGCAGACTGCAGTTCAAAACATGCTAAACGTCCAGCAATAACTCCCAAAGTAAAGAAGCTAGGACTGAAAGGCATAGCTTGTCTGAAACCTCCTAACAGGACACACAAGCAGACCCTGTCACTTTGGCTCTCAGCCTTTTCCTTTGCCTGGAAAGAGGGAACATGCCTGGAACCTCCTACGGTGCTTTTCTCGGCCCTAGCAGACTGCAGTTCAAAACATGCTAAACGTCCAGCAATAACTCCCAAAGTAAAGAAGCTAGGACTGAAAGGCATAGCTTGTCTGAAACCTCCTAACAGGACACACAAGCAGACCCTGTCACTTTGGCTCTCAGCCTTTTCCTTTGCCTGGAAAGAGGGAACATGCCTGGAACCTCCTACGGTGCTTTTCTCGGCCCTAGCAGACTGCAGTTCAAAACATGCTAAACGTCCAGCAATAACTCCCAAAGTAAAGAAGCTAGGACTGAAAGGCATAGCTTGTCTGAAACCTCCTAACAGGACACACAAGCAGACCCTGTCACTTTGGCTCTCAGCCTTTTCCTTTGCCTGGAAAGAGGGAACATGCCTGGAACCTCCTACGGTGCTTTTCTCGGCCCTAGCAGACTGCAGTTCAAAACATGCTAAACGTCCAGCAATAACTCCCAAAGTAAAGAAGCTAGGCATAAAAGGCATAGCTTGTCTGAAACCTCCTAACAGGCACACAAGCAGACCCTGTCACTTTGGCTCTCAGCCTTTTCCTTTGCCTGGAAAGAGGGAACATGCCTGGAACCTCCTACGGTGCTTTTCTCGGCCCTAGCAGACTGCAGTTCAAAACATGCTAAACGTCCAGCAATAACTCCCAAAGTAAAGAAGCTAGGCATGAAAGGCATAGCTTGTCTGAAACCTCCTAACAGGACACACAAGCAGACCCTGTCACTTTGGCTCTCAGCCTTTTCCTTTGCCTGGAAAGAGGGAACATGCCTGGAACCTCCTACGGTGCTTTTCTCGGCCCTAGCAGACTGCAGTTCAAAACATGCTAAACGTCCAGCAATAACTCCCAAAGTAAAGAAGCTAGGACTGAAAGGCATAGCTTGTCTGAAACCTCCTAACAGGACACACAAGCAGACCCTGTCACTTTGGCTCTCAGCCTTTTCCTTTGCCTGGAAAGAGGGAACATGCCTGGAACCTCCTACAGTGCTTTTCTCGGCCCTAGCAGACTGCAGTTCAAAACATGCTAAACGTCCAGCAATAACTCCCAAAGTAAAGAAGCTAGGAATGAAAGGCATAGCTTGTCTGAAACCTCCTAACAGGACACACAAGCAGACCCTGTCACTTTGGCTCTCAGCCTTTTCCTTTGCCTGGAAAGAGGGAACATGCCTGGAACCTCCTACGGTGCTTTTCTCGGCCCTAGCAGACTGCAGTTCAAAACATGCTAAACGTCCAGCAATAACTCCCAAAGTAAAGAAGCTAGGACTGAAAGGCATAGCTTGTCTGAAACCTCCTAACAGGACACACAAGCAGACCCTGTCACTTTGGCTCTCAGCATTTTCCTTTGCCTGGAAAGAGGGAACATGCCTGGAACCTCCTACGGTGCTTTTCTCGGCCCTAGCAGACTGCAGTTCAAAACATGCTAAACGTCCAGCAATAACTCCCAAAGTAAAGAAGCTAGGCATAAAAGGCATAGCTTGTCTGAAACCTCCTAACAGGACACACAAGCAGACCCTGTCACTTTGGCTCTCAGCCTTTTCCTTTGCCTGGAAAGAGGGAACATGCCTGGAACCTCCTACGGTGCTTTTCTCGGCCCTAGCAGACTGCAGTTCAAAACATGCTAAACGTCCAGCAATAACTCCCAAAGTAAAGAAGCTAGGCATGAAAGGCATAGCTTGTCTGAAACCTCCTAACAGGACACACAAGCAGACCCTGTCACTTTGGCTCTCAGCCTTTTCCTTTGCCTGGAAAGAGGGAACATGCCTGGAACCTCCTACGGTGCTTTTCTCGGCCCTAGCAGACTGCAGTTCAAAACATGCTAAACGTCCAGCAATAACTCCCAAAGTAAAGAAGCTAGGACTGAAAGGCATAGCTTGTCTGAAACCTCCTAACAGGACACACAAGCAGACCCTGTCACTTTGGCTCTCAGCCTTTTCCTTTGCCTGGAAAGAGGGAACATGCCTGGAACCTCCTACGGTGCTTTTCTCGGCCCTAGCAGACTGCAGTTCAAAACATGCTAAACGTCCAGCAATAACTCCCAAAGTAAAGAAGCTAGGCATGAAAGGCATAGCTTGTCTGAAACCTCCTAACAGGACACACAAGCAGACCCTGTCACTTTGGCTCTCAGCCTTTTCCTTTGCCTGGAAAGAGGGAACATGCCTGGAACCTCCTACGGTGCTTTTCTCGGCCCTAGCAGACTGCAGTTCAAAACATGCTAAACGTCCAGCAATAACTCCCAAAGTAAAGAAGCTAGGACTGAAAGGCATAGCCTGTCTGAAACCTCCTAACAGGACACACAAGCAGACCCTGTCACTTTGGCTCTCAGCCTTTTCCTTTGCCTGGAAAGAGGGAACATGCCTGGAACCTCCTATGGTGCTTTTCTCGGCCCTAGCAGACTGCAGTTCAAAACATGCTAAACGTCCAGCAATAACTCCCAAAGTAAAGAAGCTAGGACTGAAAGGCATAGCTTGTCTGAAACCTCCTAACAGGACACACAAGCAGACCCATTCACTTTGGCTCTCAGCCTTTTCCTTTGCCTGGAAAGAGGGAACATGCCTGGAACCTCCTACAGTGCTTTTCTCGGCCCTAGCAGACTGCAGTTCAAAACATGCTAAACGTCCAGCAATAACTCCCAAAGTAAAGAAGCTAGGACTGAAAGGCATAGCTTGTCTGAAACCTCCTAACAGGACACACAAGCAGACCCTGTCACTTTGGCTCTCAGCCTTTTCCTTTGCCTGGAAAGAGGGAACATGCCTGGAAGCTCCTACGGTGCTTTTCTCGGCCCTAGCAGACTGCAGTTCAAAACATGCTAAACGTCCAGCAATAACTCCCAAAGTAAAGAAGCTAGGACTGAAAGGCATAGCTTGTCTGAAACCTCCTAACAGGACACACAAGCAGACCCTGTCACTTTGGCTCTCAGCCTTTTCCTTTGCCTGGAAAGAGGGAACATGCCTGGAACCTCCTACGGTGCTTTTCTCGGCCCTAGCAGACTGCAGTTCAAAACATGCTAAACGTCCAGCAATAACTCCCAAAGTAAAGAAGCTAGGCATGAAAGGCATAGCTTGTCTGAAACCTCCTAACAGGACACACAAGCAGACCCATTCACTTTGGCTCTCAGCCTTTTCCTTTGCCTGGAAAGAGGGAACATGCCTGGAAGCTCCTACGGTGCTTTTCTCGGCCCTAGCAGACTGCAGTTCAAAACATGCTAAACGTCCAGCAATAACTCCCAAAGTAAAGAAGCTAGGCATGAAAGGCATAGCTTGTCTGAAACCTCCTAACAGGACACACAAGCAGACCCTGTCACTTTGGCTCTCAGCCTTTTCCTTTGCCTGGAAAGAGGGAACATGCCAGGAACCTCCTACGGTGCTTTTCTCGGCCCTAGCAGACTGCAGTTCAAAACATGCTAAACGTCCAGCAATAACTCCCAAAGTAAAGAAGCTAGGACTGAAAGGCATAGCTTGTCTGAAACCTCCTAACAGGACACACAAGCAGACCCTGTCACTTTGGCTCTCAGCCTTTTCCTTTGCCTGGAAAGAGGGAACATGCCTGGAACCTCCTACGGTGCTTTTCTCGGCCCTAGCAGACTGCAGTTCAAAACATGCTAAACGTCCAGCAATAACTCCCAAAGTAAAGAAGCTAGGCATGAAAGGCATAGCTTGTCTGAAACCTCCTAACAGGACACACAAGCAGACCCTGTCACTTTGGCTCTCAGCCTTTTCCTTTGCCTGGAAAGAGGGAACATGCCTGGAACCTCCTACGGTGCTTTTCTCGGCCCTAGCAGACTGCAGTTCAAAACATGCTAAACGCCCAGCAATAACTCCCAAAGTAAAGAAGCTAGGCATGAAAGGCATAGCTTGTCTGAAACCTCCTAACAGGACACATAAGCAGACCCTGTCACTTTGGCTCTCAGCCTTTTCCTTTGCCTGGAAAGAGGGAACATGCCTGGAACCTCCTACGGTGCTTTTCTCGGCCCTAGCAGACTGCAGTTCAAAACATGCTAAACGTCCAGCAATAACTCCCAAAGTAAAGAAGCTAGGACTGAAAGGCATAGCTTGTCTGAAACCTCCTAACAGGACACACAAGCAGACCCTGTCACTTTGGCTCTCAGCCTTTTCCTTTGCCTGGAAAGAGGGAACATGCCTGGAACCTCCTACGGTGCTTTTCTCGGCCCTAGCAGACTGCAGTTCAAAACATGCTAAACGTCCAGCAATAACTCCCAAAGTAAAGAAGCTAGGACTGAAAGGCATAGCTTGTCTGAAACCTCCTAACAGGACACACAAGCAGACCCTGTCACTTTGGCTCTCAGCCTTTTCCTTTGCGTGGAAAGAGGGAACATGCCTGGAACCTCCTACGGTGCTTTTCTCGGCCCTAGCAGACTGCAGTTCAAAACATGCTAAACGTCCAGCAATAACTCCCAAAGTAAAGAAGCTAGGACTGAAAGGCATAGCTTGTCTGAAACCTCCTAACAGGACACACAAGCAGACCCTGTCACTTTGGCTCTCAGCCTTTTCCTTTGCCTGGAAAGAGGGAACATGCCTGGAACCTCCTATGGTGCTTTTCTCGGCCCTAGCAGACTGCAGTTCAAAACATGCTAAACGTCCAGCAATAACTCCCAAAGTAAAGAAGCTAGGCATGAAAGGCATAGCTTGTCTGAAACCTCCTAACAGGACACACAAGCAGACCCTGTCACTTTGGCTCTCAGCCTTTTCCTTTGCCTGGAAAGAGGGAACATGCCTGGAACCTCCTACGGTGCTTTTCTCGGCCCTAGCAGACTGCAGTTCAAAACATGCTAAACGTCCAGCAATAACTCCCAAAGTAAAGAAGCTAGGACTGAAAGGCATAGCTTGTCTGAAACCTCCTAACAGGACACACAAGCAGACCCTGTCACTTTGGCTCTCAGCCTTTTCCTTTGCCTGGAAAGAGGGAACATGCCTGGAACCTCCTACGGTGCTTTTCTCGGCCCTAGCAGACTGCAGTTCAAAACATGCTAAACGTCCAGCAATAACTCCCAAAGTAAAGAAGCTAGGCATGAAAGGCATAGCTTGTCTGAAACCTCCTAACAGGACACATAAGCAGACCCTGTCACTTTGGCTCTCAGCCTTTTCCTTTGCCTGGAAAGAGGGAACATGCCTGGAACCTCCTACGGTGCTTTTCTCGGCCCTAGCAGACTGCAGTTCAAAACATGCTAAACGTCCAGCAATAACTCCCAAAGTAAAGAAGCTAGGAGTGAAAGGCATAGCTTGTCTGAAACCTCCTAACAGGACACACAAGCAGACCCATTCACTTTGGCTCTCAGCCTTTTCCTTTGCCTGGAAAGAGGGAACATGCCTGGAACCTCCTACGGTGCTTTTCTCGGCCCTAGCAGACTGCAGTTCAAAACATGCTAAACGTCCAGCAATAACTCCCAAAGTAAAGAAGCTAGGCATAAAAGGCATAGCTTGTCTGAAACCTCCTAACAGGACACACAAGCAGACCCTGTCACTTTGGCTCTCAGCCTTTTCCTTTGCCTGGAAGGAGGGAACATGCCAGGAACCTCCTACGGTGCTTTTCTCGGCCCTAGCAGACTGCAGTTCAAAACATGCTAAACGTCCAGCAAAAACTCCTAAAGTAAAGAAGCTAGGCCTGAAAGGCATAGCTTGTCTGAAACCTCCTAACAGGGCACACAAGCAGACCCTGTCACTTTGGCTCTCAGCCTTTTCCTTTGTCTGGAAAGAGGGAACATGCCTGGAACCTCCTACGGTGCTTTTCTCGGCCCTAGCAGACTGCAGTTCAAAACATGCTAAACGTCCAGCAATAACTCCCAAAGTAAAGAAGCTAGGAGTGAAAGGCATAGCTTGTCTGAAACCTCCTAACAGGACACACAAGCAGACCCTGTCACTTTGGCTCTCAGCCTTTTCCTTTGCCTGGAAAGAGGGAACATGCCTGGAACCTCCTACGGTGCTTTTCTCGGCCCTAGCAGACTGCAGTTCAAAACATGCTAAACGTCCAGTAATAACTCCCAAAGTAAAGAAGCTAGGCATGAAAGGCATAGCTTGTCCGAAACCTCCTAACAGGACACACAAGCAGACCCTGTCACTTTGGCTCTCAGCCTTTTCCTTTGCCTGGAAGGAGGGAACATGCCTGGAACCTCCTACGGTGCTTTTCTTGGCCCTAGCAGACTGCTGTTCAAAACATGCTAAACGTCCAGCAATAACTCCTAAAGTAAAGAAGCTAGGCCTGAAAGGCATAGCTTGTCTGAAACCTCCTAACAGGGCACACAAGCAGACCCTGTCACTTTGGCTCTCAGCCTTTTCCTTTGCCTGGAAAGAGGGAACATGCCTGGAACCTCCTACGGTGCTTTTCTCGGCCCTAGCAGACTGCAGTTCAAAACATGCTAAACGTCCAGCTATAACTCCCAAAGTAAAGAAGCTAGGCAAGAAAGGCATAGCTTGTCTGAAACCTCCTAACAGGACACACAAGCAGACCCATTCACTTTGGCTCTCAGCCTTTTCCTTTGCCTGGAAAGAGGGAACATGCCTGGAACCTCCTACGGTGCTTTTCTCGGCCCTAGCAGACTGCAGTTCAAAACATGCTAAACGTCCAGCAATAACTCCCAAAGTAAAGAAGCTAGGACTGAAAGGCATAGCTTGTCTGAAACCTCCTAACAGGACACACAAGCAGACCCTGTCACTTTGGCTCTTAACCTTTTCCTTTGCCTGGAAAGAGGGAACATGCCTGGAACCTCCTACGGTGCTTTTCTCGGCCCTAGCAGACTGCAGTTCAAAACATGCTAAACGTCCAGCAATAACTCCCAAAGTAAAGAAGCTAGGCATGAAAGGCATAGCTTGTCTGAAACCTCCTAACAGGACACACAAGCAGACCCTGTCACTTTGGCTCTCAGCCTTTTCCTTTGCCTGGAAAGAGGGAACATGCCTGGAACCTCCTACGGTGCTTTTCTCGGCCCTAGCAGACTGCTGTTCAAAACATGCTAAACGTCCAGCAATAACTCCCAAAGTAAAGAAGCTAGGACTGAAAGGCATAGCTTGTCTGAAACCTCCTAACAGGACACACAAGCAGACCCTGTCACTTTGGCTCTCAGCCTTTTCCTTTGCCTGGAAAGAGGGAACATGCCTGGAACCTCCTACGGTGCTTTTCTCGGCCCTAGCAGACTGCAGTTCAAAACATGCTAAACGTCCAGCAATAACTCCCAAAGTAAAGAAGCTAGGACTGAAAGGCATAGCTTGTCTGAAACCTCCTAACAGGACACACAAGCAGACCCTGTCACTTTGGCTCTCAGCCTTTTCCTTTGCCTGGAAAGAGGGAACATGCCTGGAACCTCCTACGGTGCTTTTCTCGGCCCTAGCAGACTGCAGTTCAAAACATGCTAAACGTCCAGCAATAACTCCCAAAGTAAAGAAGCTAGGCATGAAAGGCATAGCTTGTCTGAAACCTCCTAACAGGACACACAAGCAGACCCTGTCACTTTGGCTCTCAGCCTTTTCCTTTGCCTGGAAAGAGGGAACATGCCTGGAACCTCCTACGGTGCTTTTCTCGGCCCTAGCAGACTGCAGTTCAAAACATGCTAAACGTCCAGCAATAACTCCCAAAGTAAAGAAGCTAGGCATGAAAGGCATAGCTTGTCTGAAACCTCCTAACAGTACACACAAGCAGACCCTGTCACTTTGGCTCTCAGCCTTTTCCTTTGCCTGGAAAGAGGGAACATGCCTGGAACCTCCTACGGTGCTTTTCTCGGCCCTAGCAGACTGCAGTTCAAAACATGCTAAACGTCCAGCAATAACTCCCAAAGTAAAGAAGCTAGGACTGAAAGGCATAGCTTGTCTGAAACCTCCTAACAGGACACACAAGCAGACCCTGTCACTTTGGCTCTCAGCCTTTTCCTTTGCCTGGAAAGAGGGAACATGCCTGGAACCTCCTACGGTGCTTTTCTCGGCCCTAGCAGACTGCAGTTCAAAACATGCTAAACGTCCAGCAATAACTCCCAAAGTAAAGAAGCTAGGACTGAAAGGCATAGCTTGTCTGAAACCTCCTAACAGGACACACAAGCAGACCCTGTCACTTTGGCTCTCAGCCTTTTCCTTTGCCTGGAAAGAGGGAACATGCCTGGAACCTCCTACGGTGCTTTTCTCGGCCCTAGCAGACTGCAGTTCAAAACATGCTAAACGTCCAGCAATAACTCCCAAAGTAAAGAAGCTAGGACTGAAAGGCATAGCTTGTCTGAAACCTCCTAACAGGACACACAAGCAGACCCTGTCACTTTGGCTCTCAGCCTTTTCCTTTGCCTGGAAAGAGGGAACATGCCTGGAACCTCCTACGGTGCTTTTCTCGGCCCTAGCAGACTGCAGTTCAAAACATGCTAAACGTCCAGCAATAACTCCCAAAGTAAAGAAGCTAGGACTGAAAGGCATAGCTTGTCTGAAACCTCCTAACAGGACACACAAGCAGACCCTGTCACTTTGGCGCTCAGCATTTTCCTTTGCCTGGAAAGAGGGAACATGCCTGGAACCTCCTACGGTGCTTTTCTCGGCCCTAGCAGACTGCAGTTCAAAACATGCTAAACGTCCAGCAATAACTCCCAAAGTAAAGAAGCTAGGACTGAAAGGCATAGCTTGTCTGAAACCTCCTAACAGGACACACAAGCAGACCCTGTCACTTTGGCTCTCAGCCTTTTCCTTTGCCTGGAAAGAGGGAACATGCCTGGAACCTCCTACGGTGCTTTTCTCGGCCCTAGCAGACTGCAGTTCAAAACATGCTAAACGTCCAGCAATAACTCCCAAAGTAAAGAAGCTAGGCATGAAAGGCATAGCTTGTCTGAAACCTCCTAACAGGACACACAAGCAGACCCTGTCACTTTGGCTCTCAGCCTTTTCCTTTGCCTGGAAAGAGGGAACATGCCTGGAACCTCCTACGGTGCTTTTCTCGGCCCTAGCAGACTGCAGTTCAAAACATGCTAAACGTCCAGCAATAACTCCCAAAGTAAAGAAGCTAGGACTGAAAGGCATAGCTTGTCTGAAACCTCCTAACAGGACACACAAGCAGACCCTGTCACTTTGGCTCTTAACCTTTTCCTTTGCCTGGAAAGAGGGAACATGCCTGGAACCTCCTACGGTGCTTTTCTCGGCCCTAGCAGACTGCAGTTCAAAACATGCTAAACGTCCAGCAATAACTCCCAAAGTAAAGAAGCTAGGCATGAAAGGCATAGCTTGTCTGAAACCTCCTAACAGGACACACAAGCAGACCCTGTCACTTTGGCTCTCAGCCTTTTCCTTTGCCTGGAAAGAGGGAACATGCCTGGAACCTCCTACGGTGCTTTTCTCGGCCCTAGCAGACTGCAGTTCAAAACATGCTAAACGTCCAGCAATAACTCCCAAAGTAAAGAAGCTAGGACTGAAAGGCATAGCTTGTCTGAAACCTCCTAACAGGACACACAAGCAGACCCTGTCACTTTGGCTCTCAGCCTTTTCCTTTGCCTGGAAAGAGGGAACATGCCTGGAACCTCCTACGGTGCTTTTCTCGGCCCTAGCAGACTGCAGTTCAAAACATGCTAAACGTCCAGCAATAACTCCCAAAGTAAAGAAGCTAGGCATGAAAGGCATAGCTTGTCTGAAACCTCCTAACAGGACACACAAGCAGACCCTGTCACTTTGGCTCTCAGCCTTTTCCTTTGCCTGGAAAGAGGGAACATGCCTGGAACCTCCTACGGTGCTTTTCTCGGCCCTAGCAGACTGCAGTTCAAAACATGCTAAACGTCCAGCAATAACTCCCAAAGTAAAGAAGCTAGGACTGAAAGGCATAGCCTGTCTGAAACCTCCTAACAGGACACACAAGCAGACCCTGTCACTTTGGCTCTCAGCCTTTTCCTTTGCCTGGAAAGAGGGAACATGCCTGGAACCTCCTACGGTGCTTTTCTCGGCCTTAGCAGACTGCAGTTCAAAACATGCTAAACGTCCAGCAATAACTCCCAAAGTAAAGAAGCTAGGCATGAAAGGCATAGCTTGTCTGAAACCTCCTAACAGGACACACAAGCAGACCCTGTCACTTTGGCTCTCAGCCTTTTCCTTTGCCTGGAAAGAGGGAACATGCCTGGAACCTCCTACGGTGCTTTTCTCGGCCCTAGCAGACTGCAGTTCAAAACATGCTAAACGTCCAGCAATAACTCCCAAAGTAAAGAAGCTAGGAATGAAAGGCATAGCTTGTCTGAAACCTCCTAACAGGACACACAAGCAGACCCTGTCACTTTGGCTCTCAGCCTTTTCCTTTGCCTGGAAAGAGGGAACATGCCTGGAACCTCCTACGGTGCTTTTCTCGGCCCTAGCAGACTGCAGTTCAAAACATGCTAAACGTCCAGCAATAACTCCCAAAGTAAAGAAGCTAGGACTGAAAGGCATAGCTTGTCTGAAACCTCCTAACAGGACACACAAGCAGACCCTGTCACTTTGGCTCTCAGCCTTTTCCTTTGCCTGGAAAGAGGGAACATGCCTGGAACCTCCTACGGTGCTTTTCTCGGCCCTAGCAGACTGCAGTTCAAAACATGCTAAACGTCCAGCAATAACTCCCAAAGTAAAGAAGCTAGGACTGAAAGGCATAGCTTGTCTGAAACCTCCTAACAGGACACACAAGCAGACCCTGTCACTTTGGCGCTCAGCATTTTCCTTTGCCTGGAAAGAGGGAACATGCCTGGAACCTCCTACGGTGCTTTTCTCGGCCCTAGCAGACTGCAGTTCAAAACATGCTAAACGTCCAGCAATAACTCCCAAAGTAAAGAAGCTAGGACTGAAAGGCATAGCTTGTCTGAAACCTCCTAACAGGACACACAAGCAGACCCTGTCACTTTGGCTCTCAGCCTTTTCCTTTGCCTGGAAAGAGGGAACATACCTGCTACCTCCTACAGTGCTTTTCTCGGCCCTAGCAGACTGCAGTTCAAAACATGCTAAACGTCCAGCAATAACTCCCAAAGTAAAGAAGCTAGGCATGAAAGGCATAGCTTGTCTGAAACCTCCTAACAGGACACACAAGCAGACCCTGTCACTTTGGCTCTCAGCCTTTTCCTTTGCCTGGAAAGAGGGAACATGCCTGGAACCTCCTACGGTGCTTTTCTCGGCCCTAGCAGACTGCAGTTCAAAACATGCTAAACGTCCAGCAATAACTCCCAAAGTAAAGAAGCTAGGCATGAAAGGCATAGCTTGTCTGAAACCTCCTAACAGGACACACAAGCAGACCCATTCACTTTGGCTCTCAGCCTTTTCCTTTGCCTGGAAAGAGGGAACATGCCTGGAACCTCCTACGGTGCTTTTCTCGGCCCTAGCAGACTGCAGTTCAAAACATGCTAAACGTCCAGCAATAACTCCCAAAGTAAAGAAGCTAGGCATGAAAGGCATAGCTTGTCTGAAACCTCCTAACAGGACACACAAGCAGACCCTGTCACTTTGGCTCTCAGCCTTTTCCTTTGCCTGGAAAGAGGGAACATGCTTGAAACCTCCTACGGTTCTTTTCTCGGCCCTAGCAGACTGCAGTTCAAAACATGCTAAACGTCCAGCAATAACTCCCAAAGTAAAGAAGCTAGGCATGAAAGGCATAGCTTGTCTGAAACCTCCTAACAGGACACACAAGCAGACCCTGTCACTTTGGCTCTCAGCCTTTTCCTTTGCCTGGAAAGAGGGAACATGCCTGGAACCTCCTACGGTGCTTTTCTCGGCCCTAGCAGACTGCAGTTCAAAACATGCTAAACGTCCAGCAATAACTCCCAAAGTAAAGAAGCTAGGACTGAAAGGCATAGCTTGTCTGAAACCTCCTAACAGGACACACAAGCAGACCCTGTCACTTTGGCTCTCAGCCTTTTCCTTTGCCTGGAAAGAGGGAACATGCCTGGAACCTCCTACGGTGCTTTTCTCGGCCCTAGCAGACTGCAGTTCAAAACATGCTAAACGTCCAGCAATAACTCCCAAAGTAAAGAAGCTAGGACTGAAAGGCATAGCTTGTCTGAAACCTCCTAACAGGACACACAAGCAGACCCTGTCACTTTGGCTCTCAGCCTTTTCCTTTGCCTGGAAAGAGGGAACATGCCTGGAACCTCCTACGGTGCTTTTCTCGGCCCTAGCAGACTGCAGTTCAAAACATGCTAAACGTCCAGCAATAACTCCCAAAGTAAAGAAGCTAGGACTGAAAGGCATAGCTTGTCTGAAACCTCCTAACAGGACACACAAGCAGACCCTGTCACTTTGGCTCTCAGCCTTTTCCTTTGCCTGGAAAGAGGGAACATACCTGCTACCTCCTACAGTGCTTTTCTCGGCCCTAGCAGACTGCAGTTCAAAACATGCTAAACGTCCAGCAATAACTCCCAAAGTAAAGAAGCTAGGCATGAAAGGCATAGCTTGTCTGAAACCTCCTAACAGGACACACAAGCAGACCCTGTCACTTTGGCTCTCAGCCTTTTCCTTTGCCTGGAAAGAGGGAACATGCCTGGAACCTCCTACGGTGCTTTTCTCGGCCCTAGCAGACTGCAGTTCAAAACATGCTAAACGTCCAGCAATAACTCCCAAAGTAAAGAAGCTAGGCATGAAAGGCATAGCTTGTCTGAAACCTCCTAACAGGACACACAAGCAGACCCTGTCACTTTGGCTCTCAGCCTTTTCCTTTGCCTGGAAAGAGGGAACATGCCAGGAACCTCCTACGGTGCTTTTCTCGGCCCTAGCAGACTGCAGTTCAAAACATGCTAAACGTCCAGCAATAACTCCCAAAGTAAAGAAGCTAGGCATGAAAGGCATAGCTTGTCTGAAACCTCCTAACAGGGCACACAAGCAGACCCTGTCACTTTGGCTCTCAGCCTTTTCCTTTGCCTGGAAAGAGGGAACATGCCTGGAACCTCCTATGGTGCTTTTCTCGGCCCTAGCAGACTGCAGTTCAAAACATGCTAAACGTCCAGCAATAACTCCCAAAGTAAAGAAGCTAGGCATGAAAGGCATAGCTTGTCTGAAACCTCCTAACAGGACACACAAGCAGACCCTGTCACTTTGGCTCTCAGCCTTTTCCTTTGCCTTGAAAGAGGGAACATGCCTGGAACCTCCTACGGTGCTTTTCTCGGCCCTAGCAGACTGCAGTTCAAAACATGCTAAACGTCCAGCAATAACTCCCAAAGTAAAGAAGCTAGGCAAGAAAGGCATAGCTTGTCTGAAACCTCCTAACAGGACACACAAGCAGACCCTGTCACTTTGGCTCTCAGCCTTTTCCTTTGCCTGGAAAGAGGGAACATGCCTGGAACCTCCTACGGTGCTTTTCTCGGCCCTAGCAGACTGCAGTTCAAAACATGCTAAACGTCCAGCAATAACTCCCAAAGTAAAGAAGCTAGGCATGAAAGGCATAGCTTGTCTGAAACCTCCTAACAGGACACACAAGCAGACCCTGTCACTTTGGCTCTCAGCCTTTTCCTTTGCCTGGAAAGAGGGAACATGCCTGGAACCTCCTACGGTGCTTTTCTCGGCCCTAGCAGACTGCAGTTCAAAACATGCTAAACGTCCAGCAATAACTCCCAAAGTAAAGAAGCTAGGACTGAAAGGCATAGCTTGTCTGAAACCTCCTAACAGGACACACAAGCAGACCCTGTCACTTTGGCTCTCAGCCTTTTCCTTTGCCTGGAAAGAGGGAACATACCTGCTACCTCCTACAGTGCTTTTCTCGGCCCTAGCAGACTGCTGTTCAAAACATGCTAAACGTCCAGCAATAACTCCCAAAGTAAAGAAGCTAGGCATGAAAGGCATAGCTTGTCTGAAACCTCCTAACAGGACACACAAGCAGACCCTGTCACTTTGGCTCTCAGCCTTTTCCTTTGCCTGGAAAGAGGGAACATGCCTGGAACCTCCTACGGTGCTTTTCTCGGCCCTAGCAGACTGCAGTTCAAAACATGCTAAACGTCCAGCAATAACTCCCAAAGTAAAGAAGCTAGGCATGAAAGGCATAGCTTGTCTGAAACCTCCTAACAGGACACACAAGCAGACCCATTCACTTTGGCTCTCAGCCTTTTCCTTTGCCTGGAAAGAGGGAACATGCCTGGAACCTCCTACGGTGCTTTTCTCGGCCCTAGCAGACTGCAGTTCAAAACATGCTAAACGTCCAGCAATAACTCCCAAAGTAAAGAAGCTAGGCATGAAAGGCATAGCTTGTCTGAAACCTCCTAACAGGACACACAAGCAGACCCTGTCACTTTGGCTCTCAGCCTTTTCCTTTGCCTGGAAAGAGGGAACATGCCTGGAACCTCCTACGGTGCTTTTCTCGGCCCTAGCAGACTGCAGTTCAAAACATGCTAAACGTCCAGCAATAACTCCCAAAGTAAAGAAGCTAGGCATGAAAGGCATAGCTTGTCTGAAACCTCCTAACAGGACACACAAGCAGACCCTGTCACTTTGGCTCTCAGCCTTTTCCTTTGCCTGGAAAGAGGGAACATGCCTGGAACCTCCTACGGTGCTTTTCTCGGCCCTAGCAGACTGCAGTTCAAAACATGCTAAACGTCCAGCAATAACTCCCAAAGTAAAGAAGCTAGGACTGAAAGGCATAGCTTATCTGAAACCTCCTAACAGGACACACAAGCAGACCCTGTCACTTTGGCTCTCAGCCTTTTCCTTTGCCTGGAAAGAGGGAACATGCCTGGAACCTCCTACGGTGCTTTTCTCGGCCCTAGCAGACTGCAGTTCAAAACATGCTAAACGTCCAGCAATAACTCCCAAAGTAAAGAAGCTAAGAATGAAAGGCATAGCTTGTCTGAAACCTCCTAACAGGACACACAAGCAGACCCTGTCACTTTGGCTCTCAGCCTTTTCCTTTGCCTGGAAAGAGGGAACATACCTGCTACCTCCTACAGTGCTTTTCTCGGCCCTAGCAGACTGCAGTTCAAAACATGCTAAACGTCCAGCAATAACTCCCAAAGTAAAGAAGCTAGGCATGAAAGGCATAGCTTGTCTGAAACCTCCTAACAGGACACACAAGCAGACCCTGTCACTTTGGCTCTCAGCCTTTTCCTTTGCCTGGAAAGAGGGAACATGCCTGGAACCTCCTACGGTGCTTTTCTCGGCCCTAGCAGACTGCAGTTCAAAACATGCTAAACGTCCAGCAATAACTCCCAAAGTAAAGAAGCTAGGACTGAAAGGCATAGCTTGTCTGAAACCTCCTAACAGGACACACAAGCAGACCCTGTCACTTTGGCTCTCAGCCTTTTCCTTTGCCTGGAAAGAGGGAACATGCCTGGAACCTCCTACGGTGCTTTTCTCGGCCCTAGCAGACTGCAGTTCAAAACATGCTAAACGTCCAGCAATAACTCCCAAAGTAAAGAAGCTAGGCATGAAAGGCATAGCTTGTCTGAAACCTCCTAACAGGACACACAAGCAGACCCTGTCACTTTGGCTCTCAGCCTTTTCCTTTGCCTGGAAAGAGGGAACATGCCTGGAACCTCCTACGGTGCTTTTCTCGGCCCTAGCAGACTGCAGTTCAAAACATGCTAAACGTCCAGCAATAACTCCCAAAGTAAAGAAGCTAGGACTGAAAGGCATAGCTTGTCTGAAACCTCCTAACAGGACACACAAGCAGACCCTGTCACTTTGGCTCTCAGCCTTTTCCTTTGCCTGGAAAGAGGGAACATGCCTGGAACCTCCTACGGTGCTTTTCTCGGCCCTAGCAGACTGCAGTTCAAAACATGCTAAACGTCCAGCAATAACTCCCAAAGTAAAGAAGCTAGGCATGAAAGGCATAGCTTGTCTGAAACCTCCTAACAGGACACACAAGCAGACCCTGTCACTTTGGCTCTCAGCCTTTTCCTTTGCCTGGAAAGAGGGAACATGCCTGGAACCTCCTACGGTGCTTTTCTCGGCCCTAGCAGACTGCAGTTCAAAACATGCTAAACGTCCAGCAATAACTCCCAAAGTAAAGAAGCTAGGACTGAAAGGCATAGCTTGTCTGAAACCTCCTAACAGGACACACAAGCAGACCCTGTCACTTTGGCTCTCAGCCTTTTCCTTTGCCTGGAAAGAGGGAACATGCCTGGAACCTCCTACGGTGCTTTTCTCGGCCCTAGCAGACTGCAGTTCAAAACATGCTAAACGTCCAGCAATAACTCCCAAAGTAAAGAAGCTAGGACTGAAAGGCATAGCTTGTCTGAAACCTCCTAACAGGACACACAAGCAGACCCTGTCACTTTGGCTCTCAGCCTTTTCCTTTGCCTGGAAAGAGGGAACATGCCTGGAACCTCCTACGGTGCTTTTCTCGGCCCTAGCAGACTGCAGTTCAAAACATGCTAAACGTCCAGCAATAACTCCCAAAGTAAAGAAGCTAGGACTGAAAGGCATAGCTTGTCTGAAACCTCCTAACAGGACACACAAGCAGACCCTGTCACTTTGGCTCTCAGCCTTTTCCTTTGCCTGGAAAGAGGGAACATGCCTGGAACCTCCTACGGTGCTTTTCTCGGCCCTAGCAGACTGCAGTTCAAAACATGCTAAACGTCCAGCAATAACTCCCAAAGTAAAGAAGCTAGGACTGAAAGGCATAGCTTGTCTGAAACCTCCTAACAGGACACACAAGCAGACCCTGTCACTTTGGCTCTCAGCCTTTTCCTTTGCCTGGAAAGAGGGAACATGCCTGGAACCTCCTACGGTTCTTTTCTCGGCCCTAGCAGACTGCAGTTCAAAACATGCTAAACGTCCAGCAATAACTCCCAAAGTAAAGAAGCTAGGACTGAAAGGCATAGCTTGTCTGAAACCTCCTAACAGGACACACAAGCAGACCCTGTCACTTTGGCTCTCAGCCTTTTCCTTTGCCTGGAAAGAGGGAACATGCCTGGAAGCTCCTACGGTGCTTTTCTCGGCCCTAGCAGACTGCAGTTCAAAACATGCTAAACGTCCAGCAATAACTCCCAAAGTAAAGAAGCTAGGACTGAAAGGCATAGCTTGTCTGAAACCTCCTAACAGGACACACAAGCAGACCCTGTCACTTTGGCTCTCAGCCTTTTCCTTTGCCTGGAAAGAGGGAACATGCCTGGAACCTCCTACGGTGCTTTTCTCGGCCCTAGCAGACTGCAGTTCAAAACATGCTAAACGTCCAGCAATAACTCCCAAAGTAAAGAAGCTAGGCATGAAAGGCATAGCTTGTCTGAAACCTCCTAACAGGACACACAAGCAGACCCTGTCACTTTGGCTCTCAGCCTTTTCCTTTGCCTGGAAAGAGGGAACATGCCAGGAACCTCCTACGGTGCTTTTCTCGGCCCTAGCAGACTGCAGTTCAAAACATGCTAAACGTCCAGCAATAACTCCCAAAGTAAAGAAGCTAGGCCTGAAAGGCATAGCTTGTCTGAAACCTCCTAACAGGGCACACAAGCAGACCCTGTCACTTTGGCTCTCAGCCTTTTCCTTTGCCTGGAAAGAGGGAACATGCCTGGAACCTCCTATGGTGCTTTTCTCGGCCCTAGCAGACTGCAGTTCAAAACATGCTAAACGTCCAGCAATAACTCCCAAAGTAAAGAAGCTAGGCATGAAAGGCATAGCTTGTCTGAAACCTCCTAACAGGACACACAAGCAGACCCTGTCACTTTGGCTCTCAGCCTTTTCCTTTGCCTGGAAAGAGGGAACATGCCTGGAACCTCCTACGGTGCTTTTCTCGGCCCTAGCAGACTGCAGTTCAAAACATGCTAAACGTCCAGCAATAACTCCCAAAGTAAAGAAGCTAGGACTGAAAGGCATAGCTTGTCTGAAACCTCCTAACAGGACACACAAGCAGACCCTGTCACTTTGGCTCTCAGCCTTTTCCTTTGCCTGGAAAGAGGGAACATGCCTGGAACCTCCTACGGTGCTTTTCTCGGCCCTAGCAGACTGCAGTTCAAAACATGCTAAACGTCCAGCAATAACTCCCAAAGTAAAGAAGCTAGGACTGAAAGGCATAGCCTGTCTGAAACCTCCTAACAGGACACACAAGCAGACCCTGTCACTTTGGCTCTCAGCCTTTTCCTTTGCCTGGAAAGAGGGAACATGCCTGGAACCTCCTACGGTGCTTTTCTCGGCCTTAGCAGACTGCAGTTCAAAACATGCTAAACGTCCAGCAATAACTCCCAAAGTAAAGAAGCTAGGCCTGAAAGGCATAGCTTGTCTGAAACCTCCTAACAGGACACACAAGCAGACCCTGTCACTTTGGCTCTCAGCCTTTTCCTTTGCCTGGAAAGAGGGAACATGCCTGGAACCTCCTACGGTGCTTTTCTCGGCCCTAGCAGACTGCAGTTCAAAACATGCTAAACGTCCAGCAATAACTCCCAAAGTAAAGAAGCTAGGACTGAAAGGCATAGCCTGTCTGAAACCTCCTAACAGGACACACAAGCAGACCCTGTCACTTTGGCTCTCAGCCTTTTCCTTTGCCTGGAAAGAGGGAACATGCCTGGAACCTCCTACGGTGCTTTTCTCGGCCTTAGCAGACTGCAGTTCAAAACATGCTAAACGTCCAGCAATAACTCCCAAAGTAAAGAAGCTAGGCCTGAAAGGCATAGCTTGTCTGAAACCTCCTAACAGGACACACAAGCAGACCCTGTCACTTTGGCTCTCAGCCTTTTCCTTTGCCTGGAAAGAGGGAACATGCCTGGAACCTCCTACGGTGCTTTTCTCGGCCCTAGCAGACTGCAATTCAAAACATGCTAAACATCCAGCAATAACTCCCAAAGTAAAGAAGCTAGGAATGAAAGGCATAGCTTGTCTGAAACCTCCTAACAGGACACACAAGCAGACCCTGTCACTTTGGCTCTCAGCCTTTTCCTTTCCATGGAAAGAGGGAACATGCCTGGAACCTCCTACGGTGCTTTTCTCGGCCCTAGCAGACTGCAGTTCAAAACATGCTAAACGTCCAGCAATAACTCCCAAAGTAAAGAAGCTAGGACTGAAAGGCATAGCTTGTCTGAAACCTCCTAACAGGACACACAAGCAGACCCTGTCACTTTGGCTCTCAGCCTTTTCCTTTGCCTGGAAAGAGGGAACATGCCTGGAACCTCCTACGGTGCTTTTCTCGGCCCTAGCAGACTGCAGTTCAAAACATGCTAAACGTCCAGCAATAACTCCCAAAGTAAAGAAGCTAGGACTGAAAGGCATAGCTTGTCTGAAACCTCCTAACAGGACACACAAGCAGACCCTGTCACTTTGGCGCTCAGCCTTTTCCTTTGCCTGGAAAGAGGGAACATGCCTGGAACCTCCTACGGTGCTTTTCTCGGCCCTAGCAGACTGCAGTTCAAAACATGCTAAACGTCCAGCAATAACTCCCAAAGTAAAGAAGCTAGGACTGAAAGGCATAGCTTGTCTGAAACCTCCTAACAGGACACACAAGCAGACCCTGTCACTTTGGCTCTCAGCCTTTTCCTTTGCCTGGAAAGAGGGAACATGCCAGGAACCTCCTACGGTGCTTTTCTCGGCCCTAGCAGACTGCAGTTCAAAACATGCTAAACGTCCAGCAATAACTCCCAAAGTAAAGAAGCTAGGACTGAAAGGCATAGCTTGTCTGAAACCTCCTAACAGGACACACAAGCAGACCCTGTCACTTTGGCTCTCAGCCTTTTCCTTTGCCTGGAAAGAGGGAACATGCCTGGAACCTCCTACGGTGCTTTTCTCGGCCCTAGCAGACTGCAGTTCAAAACATGCTAAACGTCCAGCAATAACTCCCAAAGTAAAGAAGCTAGGCATGAAAGGCATAGCTTGTCTGAAACCTCCTAACAGGACACACAAGCAGACCCTGTCACTTTGGCTCTCAGCCTTTTCCTTTGCCTGGAAAGAGGGAACATGCCTGGAACCTCCTACGGTGCTTTTCTCGGCCCTAGCAGACTGCAGTTCAAAACATGCTAAACGTCCAGCAATAACTCCCAAAGTAAAGAAGCTAGGCATGAAAGGCATAGCTTGTCTGAAACCTCCTAACAGGACACACAAGCAGACCCTGTCACTTTGGCTCTCAGCCTTTTCCTTTGCCTGGAAAGAGGGAACATGCCAGGAACCTCCTACGGTGCTTTTCTCGGCCCTAGCAGACTGCAGTTCAAAACATGCTAAACGTCCAGCAATAACTCCCAAAGTAAAGAAGCTAGGCATGAAAGGCATAGCTTGTCTGAAACCTCCTAACAGGGCACACAAGCAGACCCTGTCACTTTGGCTCTCAGCCTTTTCCTTTGCCTGGAAAGAGGGAACATGCCTGGAACCTCCTATGGTGCTTTTCTCGGCCCTAGCAGACTGCAGTTCAAAACATGCTAAACGTCCAGCAATAACTCCCAAAGTAAAGAAGCTAGGCATGAAAGGCATAGCTTGTCTGAAACCTCCTAACAGGACACACAAGCAGACCCTGTCACTTTGGCTCTCAGCCTTTTCCTTTGCCTGGAAAGAGGGAACATGCCTGGAACCTCCTACGGTGCTTTTCTCGGCCCTAGCAGACTGCAGTTCAAAACATGCTAAACGTCCAGCAATAACTCCCAAAGTAAAGAAGCTAGGCATGAAAGGCATAGCTTGTCTGAAACCTCCTAACAGGACACACAAGCAGACCCTGTCACTTTGGCTCTCAGCCTTTTCCTTTGCCTGGAAAGAGGGAACATGCCTGGAACCTCCTACGGTGCTTTTCTCGGCCCTAGCAGACTGCAGTTCAAAACATGCTAAACGTCCAGCAATAACTCCCAAAGTAAAGAAGCTAGGCATGAAAGGCATAGCTTGTCTGAAACCTCCTAACAGGACACACAAGCAGACCCTGTCACTTTGGCTCTCAGCCTTTTCCTTTGCCTGGAAAGAGGGAACATGCCTGGAACCTCCTACGGTGCTTTTCTCGGCCCTAGCAGACTGCAGTTCAAAACATGCTAAACGTCCAGCAATAACTCCCAAAGTAAAGAAGCTAGGACTGAAAGGCATAGCTTGTCTGAAACCTCCTAACAGGACACACAAGCAGACCCTGTCACTTTGGCTCTCAGCCTTTTCCTTTGCCTGGAAAGAGGGAACATGCCTGGAACCTCCTACGGTGCTTTTCTCGGCCCTAGCAGACTGCAGTTCAAAACATGCTAAACGTCCAGCAATAACTCCCAAAGTAAAGAAGCTAGGACTGAAAGGCATAGCCTGTCTGAAACCTCCTAACAGGACACACAAGCAGACCCTGTCACTTTGGCTCTCAGCCTTTTCCTTTGCCTGGAAAGAGGGAACATGCCTGGAACCTCCTACGGTGCTTTTCTCGGCCCTAGCAGACTGCAGTTCAAAACATGCTAAACGTCCAGCAATAACTCCCAAAGTAAAGAAGCTAGGACTGAAAGGCATAGCTTGTCTGAAACCTCCTAACAGGACACACAAGCAGACCCTGTCACTTTGGCTCTCAGCCTTTTCCTTTGCCTGGAAAGAGGGAACATGCCTGGAACCTCCTACGGTGCTTTTCTCGGCCCTAGCAGACTGCAGTTCAAAACATGCTAAACGTCCAGCAATAACTCCCAAAGTAAAGAAGCTAGGAATGAAAGGCATAGCTTGTCTGAAACCTCCTAACAGGACACACAAGCAGACCCTGTCACTTTGGCTCTCAGCCTTTTCCTTTGCCTGGAAAGAGGGAACATGCCTGGAACCTCCTACGGTGCTTTTCTCGGCCCTAGCAGACTGCAGTTCAAAACATGCTAAACGTCCAGCAATAACTCCCAAAGTAAAGAAGCTAGGACTGAAAGGCATAGCTTGTCTGAAACCTCCTAACAGGACACACAAGCAGACCCTGTCACTTTGGCTCTCAGCCTTTTCCTTTGCCTGGAAAGAGGGAACATGCCTGGAACCTCCTACGGTGCTTTTCTCGGCCCTAGCAGACTGCAGTTCAAAACATGCTAAACGTCCAGCAATAACTCCCAAAGTAAAGAAGCTAGGACTGAAAGGCATAGCTTGTCTGAAACCTCCTAACAGGACACACAAGCAGACCCTGTCACTTTGGCTCTCAGCCTTTTCCTTTGCCTGGAAAGAGGGAACATGCCAGGAACCTCCTACGGTGCTTTTCTCGGCCCTAGCAGACTGCAGTTCAAAACATGCTAAACGTCCAGCAATAACTCCCAAAGTAAAGAAGCTAGGACTGAAAGGCATAGCTTGTCTGAAACCTCCTAACAGGACACACAAGCAGACCCTGTCACTTTGGCTCTCAGCCTTTTCCTTTGCCTGGAAAGAGGGAACATGCCTGGAACCTCCTACGGTGCTTTTCTCGGCCCTAGCAGACTGCAGTTCAAAACATGCTAAACGTCCAGCAATAACTCCCAAAGTAAAGAAGCTAGGAATGAAAGGCATAGCTTGTCTGAAACCTCCTAACAGGACACACAAGCAGACCCTGTCACTTTGGCTCTCAGCCTTTTCCTTTGCCTGGAAAGAGGGAACATGCCTGGAACCTCCTACGGTGCTTTTCTCGGCCCTAGCAGACTGCAGTTCAAAACATGCTAAACGTCCAGCAATAACTCCCAAAGTAAAGAAGCTAGGCATGAAAGGCATAGCTTGTCTGAAACCTCCTAACAGGACACACAAGCAGACCCTGTCACTTTGGCTCTCAGCCTTTTCCTTTGCCTGGAAAGAGGGAACATGCCTGGAACCTCCTACGGTGCTTTTCTCGGCCCTAGCAGACTGCAGTTCAAAACATGCTAAACGTCCAGCAATAACTCCCAAAGTAAAGAAGCTAGGACTGAAAGGCATAGCTTGTCTGAAACCTCCTAACAGGACACACAAGCAGACCCTGTCACTTTGGCTCTCAGCCTTTTCCTTTGCCTGGAAAGAGGGAACATGCCTGGAACCTCCTACGGTGCTTTTCTCGGCCCTAGCAGACTGCAGTTCAAAACATGCTAAACGTCCAGCAATAACTCCCAAAGTAAAGAAGCTAGGACTGAAAGGCATAGCTTGTCTGAAACCTCCTAACAGGACACACAAGCAGACCCTGTCACTTTGGCTCTCAGCCTTTTCCTTTGCCTGGAAAGAGGGAACATGCCTGGAACCTCCTACGGTGCTTTTCTCGGCCCTAGCAGACTGCAGTTCAAAACATGCTAAACGTCCAGCAATAACTCCCAAAGTAAAGAAGCTAGGACTGAAAGGCATAGCCTGTCTGAAACCTCCTAACAGGACACACAAGCAGACCCTGTCACTTTGGCTCTCAGCCTTTTCCTTTGCCTGGAAAGAGGGAACATGCCTGGAACCTCCTACGGTGCTTTTCTCGGCCCTAGCAGACTGCAGTTCAAAACATGCTAAACGTCCAGCAATAACTCCCAAAGTAAAGAAGCTAGGACTGAAAGGCATAGCTTGTCTGAAACCTCCTAACAGGACACACAAGCAGACCCTGTCACTTTGGCTCTCAGCCTTTTCCTTTGCCTGGAAAGAGGGAACATGCCTGGAACCTCCTACGGTGCTTTTCTCGGCCCTAGCAGACTGCAGTTCAAAACATGCTAAACGTCCAGCAATAACTCCCAAAGTAAAGAAGCTAGGAATGAAAGGCATAGCTTGTCTGAAACCTCCTAACAGGACACACAAGCAGACCCTGTCACTTTGGCTCTCAGCCTTTTCCTTTGCCTGGAAAGAGGGAACATGCCTGGAACCTCCTACGGTGCTTTTCTCGGCCCTAGCAGACTGCAGTTCAAAACATGCTAAACGTCCAGCAATAACTCCCAAAGTAAAGAAGCTAGGCATGAAAGGCATAGCTTGTCTGAAACCTCCTAACAGGACACACAAGCAGACCCTGTCACTTTGGCTCTCAGCCTTTTCCTTTGCCTGGAAAGAGGGAACATGCCTGGAACCTCCTACGGTGCTTTTCTCGGCCCTAGCAGACTGCAGTTCAAAACATGCTAAACGTCCAGCAATAACTCCCAAAGTAAAGAAGCTAGGACTGAAAGGCATAGCTTGTCTGAAACCTCCTAACAGGACACACAAGCAGACCCTGTCACTTTGGCTCTCAGCCTTTTCCTTTGCCTGGAAAGAGGGAACATGCCTGGAACCTCCTACGGTGCTTTTCTCGGCCCTAGCAGACTGCAGTTCAAAACATGCTAAACGTCCAGCAATAACTCCCAAAGTAAAGAAGCTAGGACTGAAAGGCATAGCTTGTCTGAAACCTCCTAACAGGACACACAAGCAGACCCTGTCACTTTGGCTCTCAGCCTTTTCCTTTGCCTGGAAAGAGGGAACATGCCAGGAACCTCCTACGGTGCTTTTCTCGGCCCTAGCAGACTGCAGTTCAAAACATGCTAAACGTCCAGCAATAACTCCCAAAGTAAAGAAGCTAGGCATGAAAGGCATAGCTTGTCTGAAACCTCCTAACAGGACACACAAGCAGACCCTGTCACTTTGGCTCTCAGCCTTTTCCTTTGCCTGGAAAGAGGGAACATGCCTGGAACCTCCTACGGTGCTTTTCTCGGCCCTAGCAGACTGCAGTTCAAAACATGCTAAACGTCCAGCAATAACTCCCAAAGTAAAGAAGCTAGGCATGAAAGGCATAGCTTGTCTGAAACCTCCTAACAGGACACACAAGCAGACCCTGTCACTTTGGCTCTCAGCCTTTTCCTTTGCCTGGAAAGAGGGAACATACCTGCTACCTCCTACAGTGCTTTTCTCGGCCCTAGCAGACTGCAGTTCAAAACATGCTAAACGTCCAGCAATAACTCCCAAAGTAAAGAAGCTAGGACTGAAAGGCATAGCTTGTCTGAAACCTCCTAACAGGACACACAAGCAGACCCTGTCACTTTGGCTCTCAGCCTTTTCCTTTGCCTGGAAAGAGGGAACATGCCTGGAACCTCCTACGGTACTTTTCTCGGCCTTAGCAGACTGCAGTTCAAAACATGCTAAACGTCCAGCAATAACTCCCAAAGTAAAGAAGCTAGGCATGAAAGGCATAGCTTGTCTGAAACCTCCTAACAGGACACACAAGCAGACCCTGTCACTTTGGCTCTCAGCCTTTTCCTTTGCCTGGAAAGAGGGAACATGCCTGGAACCTCCTACGGTGCTTTTCTCGGCCCTAGCAGACTGCAGTTCAAAACATGCTAAACGTCCAGCAATAACTCCCAAAGTAAAGAAGCTAGGAATGAAAGGCATAGCTTGTCTGAAACCTCCTAACAGGACACACAAGCAGACCCTGTCACTTTGGCTCTCAGCCTTTTCCTTTGCCTGGAAAGAGGGAACATGCCTGGAACCTCCTACGGTGCTTTTCTCGGCCCTAGCAGACTGCAGTTCAAAACATGCTAAACGTCCAGCAATAACTCCCAAAGTAAAGAAGCTAGGCATGAAAGGCATAGCTTGTCTGAAACCTCCTAACAGGACACACAAGCAGACCCTGTCACTTTGGCTCTCAGCCTTTTCCTTTGCCTGGAAAGAGGGAACATGCCTGGAACCTCCTACGGTGCTTTTCTCGGCCCTAGCAGACTGCAGTTCAAAACATGCTAAACGTCCAGCAATAACTCCCAAAGTAAAGAAGCTAGGACTGAAAGGCATAGCTTGTCTGAAACCTCCTAACAGGACACACAAGCAGACCCTGTCACTTTGGCTCTCAGCCTTTTCCTTTGCCTGGAAAGAGGGAACATGCCTGGAACCTCCTACGGTGCTTTTCTCGGCCCTAGCAGACTGCAGTTCAAAACATGCTAAACGTCCAGCAATAACTCCCAAAGTAAAGAAGCTAGGCATGAAAGGCATAGCTTGTCTGAAACCTCCTAACAGGACACACAAGCAGACCCTGTCACTTTGGCTCTCAGCCTTTTCCTTTGCCTGGAAAGAGGGAACATGCCTGGAACCTCCTACGGTGCTTTTCTCGGCCCTAGCAGACTGCAGTTCAAAACATGCTAAACGTCCAGCAATAACTCCCAAAGTAAAGAAGCTAGGACTGAAAGGCATAGCTTGTCTGAAACCTCCTAACAGGACACACAAGCAGACCCTGTCACTTTGGCTCTCAGCCTTTTCCTTTGCCTGGAAAGAGGGAACATGCCAGGAACCTCCTACGGTGCTTTTCTCAGCCCTAGCAGACTGCAGTTCAAAACATGCTAAACGTCCAGCAATAACTCCCAAAGTAAAGAAGCTAGGACTGAAAGGCATAGCTTGTCTGAAACCTCCTAACAGGACACACAAGCAGACCCTGTCACTTTGGCTCTCAGCCTTTTCCTTTGCCTGGAAAGAGGGAACATGCCTGGAACCTCCTACGGTGCTTTTCTCGGCCCTAGCAGACTGCAGTTCAAAACATGCTAAACGTCCAGCAATAACTCCCAAAGTAAAGAAGCTAGGCATGAAAGGCATAGCTTGTCTGAAACCTCCTAACAGGACACACAAGCAGACCCTGTCACTTTGGCTCTCAGCCTTTTCCTTTGCCTGGAAAGAGGGAACATACCTGCTACCTCCTACAGTGCTTTTCTCGGCCCTAGCAGACTGCAGTTCAAAACATGCTAAACGTCCAGCAATAACTCCCAAAGTAAAGAAGCTAGGACTGAAAGGCATAGCTTGTCTGAAACCTCCTAACAGGACACACAAGCAGACCCTGTCACTTTGGCTCTCAGCCTTTTCCTTTGCCTGGAAAGAGGGAACATGCCTGGAACCTCCTACGGTGCTTTTCTCGGCCCTAGCAGACTGCAGTTCAAAACATGCTAAACGTCCAGCAATAACTCCCAAAGTAAAGAAGCTAGGCATGAAAGGCATAGCTTGTCTGAAACCTCCTAACAGGACACACAAGCAGACCCTGTCACTTTGGCTCTCAGCCTTTTCCTTTGCCTGGAAAGAGGGAACATGCCTGGAACCTCCTACGGTGCTTTTCTCGGCCCTAGCAGACTGCAGTTCAAAACATGCTAAACGTCCAGCAATAACTCCCAAAGTAAAGAAGCTAGGCATGAAAGGCATAGCTTGTCTGAAACCTCCTAACAGGACACACAAGCAGACCCATTCACTTTGGCTCTCAGCCTTTTCCTTTGCCTGGAAAGAGGGAACATGCCTGGAACCTCCTACGGTGCTTTTCTCGGCCCTAGCAGACTGCAGTTCAAAACATGCTAAACGTCCAGCAATAACTCCCAAAGTAAAGAAGCTAGGCATGAAAGGCATAGCTTGTCTGAAACCTCCTAACAGGACACACAAGCAGACCCTGTCACTTTGGCTCTCAGCCTTTTCCTTTGCCTGGAAAGAGGGAACATGCCTGGAACCTCCTACGGTGCTTTTCTCGGCCCTAGCAGACTGCAGTTCAAAACATGCTAAACGTCCAGCAATAACTCCCAAAGTAAAGAAGCTAGGACTGAAAGGCATAGCTTGTCTGAAACCTCCTAACAGGACACACAAGCAGACCCTGTCACTTTGGCTCTCAGCCTTTTCCTTTGCCTGGAAAGAGGGAACATGCCTGGAACCTCCTACGGTGCTTTTCTCGGCCCTAGCAGACTGCAGTTCAAAACATGCTAAACGTCCAGCAATAACTCCCAAAGTAAAGAAGCTAGGACTGAAAGGCATAGCCTGTCTGAAACCTCCTAACAGGACACACAAGCAGACCCTGTCACTTTGGCTCTCAGCCTTTTCCTTTGCCTGGAAAGAGGGAACATGCCTGGAACCTCCTACGGTGCTTTTCTCGGCCCTAGCAGACTGCAGTTCAAAACATGCTAAACGTCCAGCAATAACTCCCAAAGTAAAGAAGCTAGGACTGAAAGGCATAGCTTGTCTGAAACCTCCTAACAGGACACACAAGCAGACCCTGTCACTTTGGCTCTCAGCCTTTTCCTTTGCCTGGAAAGAGGGAACATGCCTGGAACCTCCTACGGTGCTTTTCTCGGCCCTAGCAGACTGCAGTTCAAAACATGCTAAACGTCCAGCAATAACTCCCAAAGTAAAGAAGCTAGGAATGAAAGGCATAGCTTGTCTGAAACCTCCTAACAGGACACACAAGCAGACCCTGTCACTTTGGCTCTCAGCCTTTTCCTTTGCCTGGAAAGAGGGAACATGCCTGGAACCTCCTACGGTGCTTTTCTCGGCCCTAGCAGACTGCAGTTCAAAACATGCTAAACGTCCAGCAATAACTCCCAAAGTAAAGAAGCTAGGACTGAAAGGCATAGCTTGTCTGAAACCTCCTAACAGGACACACAAGCAGACCCTGTCACTTTGGCTCTCAGCCTTTTCCTTTGCCTGGAAAGAGGGAACATGCCTGGAACCTCCTACGGTGCTTTTCTCGGCCCTAGCAGACTGCAGTTCAAAACATGCTAAACGTCCAGCAATAACTCCCAAAGTAAAGAAGCTAGGACTGAAAGGCATAGCTTGTCTGAAACCTCCTAACAGGACACACAAGCAGACCCTGTCACTTTGGCTCTCAGCCTTTTCCTTTGCCTGGAAAGAGGGAACATGCCAGGAACCTCCTACGGTGCTTTTCTCGGCCCTAGCAGACTGCAGTTCAAAACATGCTAAACGTCCAGCAATAACTCCCAAAGTAAAGAAGCTAGGACTGAAAGGCATAGCTTGTCTGAAACCTCCTAACAGGACACACAAGCAGACCCTGTCACTTTGGCTCTCAGCCTTTTCCTTTGCCTGGAAAGAGGGAACATGCCTGGAACCTCCTACGGTGCTTTTCTCGGCCCTAGCAGACTGCAGTTCAAAACATGCTAAACGTCCAGCAATAACTCCCAAAGTAAAGAAGCTAGGAATGAAAGGCATAGCTTGTCTGAAACCTCCTAACAGGACACACAAGCAGACCCTGTCACTTTGGCTCTCAGCCTTTTCCTTTGCCTGGAAAGAGGGAACATGCCTGGAACCTCCTACGGTGCTTTTCTCGGCCCTAGCAGACTGCAGTTCAAAACATGCTAAACGTCCAGCAATAACTCCCAAAGTAAAGAAGCTAGGCATGAAAGGCATAGCTTGTCTGAAACCTCCTAACAGGACACACAAGCAGACCCTGTCACTTTGGCTCTCAGCCTTTTCCTTTGCCTGGAAAGAGGGAACATGCCTGGAACCTCCTACGGTGCTTTTCTCGGCCCTAGCAGACTGCAGTTCAAAACATGCTAAACGTCCAGCAATAACTCCCAAAGTAAAGAAGCTAGGACTGAAAGGCATAGCTTGTCTGAAACCTCCTAACAGGACACACAAGCAGACCCTGTCACTTTGGCTCTCAGCCTTTTCCTTTGCCTGGAAAGAGGGAACATGCCTGGAACCTCCTACGGTGCTTTTCTCGGCCCTAGCAGACTGCAGTTCAAAACATGCTAAACGTCCAGCAATAACTCCCAAAGTAAAGAAGCTAGGACTGAAAGGCATAGCTTGTCTGAAACCTCCTAACAGGACACACAAGCAGACCCTGTCACTTTGGCTCTCAGCCTTTTCCTTTGCCTGGAAAGAGGGAACATGCCTGGAACCTCCTACGGTGCTTTTCTCGGCCCTAGCAGACTGCAGTTCAAAACATGCTAAACGTCCAGCAATAACTCCCAAAGTAAAGAAGCTAGGACTGAAAGGCATAGCCTGTCTGAAACCTCCTAACAGGACACACAAGCAGACCCTGTCACTTTGGCTCTCAGCCTTTTCCTTTGCCTGGAAAGAGGGAACATGCCTGGAACCTCCTACGGTGCTTTTCTCGGCCCTAGCAGACTGCAGTTCAAAACATGCTAAACGTCCAGCAATAACTCCCAAAGTAAAGAAGCTAGGACTGAAAGGCATAGCTTGTCTGAAACCTCCTAACAGGACACACAAGCAGACCCTGTCACTTTGGCTCTCAGCCTTTTCCTTTGCCTGGAAAGAGGGAACATGCCTGGAACCTCCTACGGTGCTTTTCTCGGCCCTAGCAGACTGCAGTTCAAAACATGCTAAACGTCCAGCAATAACTCCCAAAGTAAAGAAGCTAGGAATGAAAGGCATAGCTTGTCTGAAACCTCCTAACAGGACACACAAGCAGACCCTGTCACTTTGGCTCTCAGCCTTTTCCTTTGCCTGGAAAGAGGGAACATGCCTGGAACCTCCTACGGTGCTTTTCTCGGCCCTAGCAGACTGCAGTTCAAAACATGCTAAACGTCCAGCAATAACTCCCAAAGTAAAGAAGCTAGGCATGAAAGGCATAGCTTGTCTGAAACCTCCTAACAGGACACACAAGCAGACCCTGTCACTTTGGCTCTCAGCCTTTTCCTTTGCCTGGAAAGAGGGAACATGCCTGGAACCTCCTACGGTGCTTTTCTCGGCCCTAGCAGACTGCAGTTCAAAACATGCTAAACGTCCAGCAATAACTCCCAAAGTAAAGAAGCTAGGACTGAAAGGCATAGCTTGTCTGAAACCTCCTAACAGGACACACAAGCAGACCCTGTCACTTTGGCTCTCAGCCTTTTCCTTTGCCTGGAAAGAGGGAACATGCCTGGAACCTCCTACGGTGCTTTTCTCGGCCCTAGCAGACTGCAGTTCAAAACATGCTAAACGTCCAGCAATAACTCCCAAAGTAAAGAAGCTAGGACTGAAAGGCATAGCTTGTCTGAAACCTCCTAACAGGACACACAAGCAGACCCTGTCACTTTGGCTCTCAGCCTTTTCCTTTGCCTGGAAAGAGGGAACATGCCAGGAACCTCCTACGGTGCTTTTCTCGGCCCTAGCAGACTGCAGTTCAAAACATGCTAAACGTCCAGCAATAACTCCCAAAGTAAAGAAGCTAGGCATGAAAGGCATAGCTTGTCTGAAACCTCCTAACAGGACACACAAGCAGACCCTGTCACTTTGGCTCTCAGCCTTTTCCTTTGCCTGGAAAGAGGGAACATGCCTGGAACCTCCTACGGTGCTTTTCTCGGCCCTAGCAGACTGCAGTTCAAAACATGCTAAACGTCCAGCAATAACTCCCAAAGTAAAGAAGCTAGGCATGAAAGGCATAGCTTTTCTGAAACCTCCTAACAGGACACACAAGCAGACCCTGTCACTTTGGCTCTCAGCCTTTTCCTTTGCCTGGAAAGAGGGAACATACCTGCTACCTCCTACAGTGCTTTTCTCGGCCCTAGCAGACTGCAGTTCAAAACATGCTAAACGTCCAGCAATAACTCCCAAAGTAAAGAAGCTAGGACTGAAAGGCATAGCTTGTCTGAAACCTCCTAACAGGACACACAAGCAGACCCTGTCACTTTGGCTCTCAGCCTTTTCCTTTGCCTGGAAAGAGGGAACATGCCTGGAACCTCCTACGGTACTTTTCTCGGCCTTAGCAGACTGCAGTTCAAAACATGCTAAACGTCCAGCAATAACTCCCAAAGTAAAGAAGCTAGGCATGAAAGGCATAGCTTGTCTGAAACCTCCTAACAGGACACACAAGCAGACCCTGTCACTTTGGCTCTCAGCCTTTTCCTTTGCCTGGAAAGAGGGAACATGCCTGGAACCTCCTACGGTGCTTTTCTCGGCCCTAGCAGACTGCAGTTCAAAACATGCTAAACGTCCAGCAATAACTCCCAAAGTAAAGAAGCTAGGAATGAAAGGCATAGCTTGTCTGAAACCTCCTAACAGGACACACAAGCAGACCCTGTCACTTTGGCTCTCAGCCTTTTCCTTTGCCTGGAAAGAGGGAACATGCCTGGAACCTCCTACGGTGCTTTTCTCGGCCCTAGCAGACTGCAGTTCAAAACATGCTAAACGTCCAGCAATAACTCCCAAAGTAAAGAAGCTAGGCATGAAAGGCATAGCTTGTCTGAAACCTCCTAACAGGACACACAAGCAGACCCTGTCACTTTGGCTCTCAGCCTTTTCCTTTGCCTGGAAAGAGGGAACATGCCTGGAACCTCCTACGGTGCTTTTCTCGGCCCTAGCAGACTGCAGTTCAAAACATGCTAAACGTCCAGCAATAACTCCCAAAGTAAAGAAGCTAGGACTGAAAGGCATAGCTTGTCTGAAACCTCCTAACAGGACACACAAGCAGACCCTGTCACTTTGGCTCTCAGCCTTTTCCTTTGCCTGGAAAGAGGGAACATGCCTGGAACCTCCTACGGTGCTTTTCTCGGCCCTAGCAGACTGCAGTTCAAAACATGCTAAACGTCCAGCAATAACTCCCAAAGTAAAGAAGCTAGGACTGAAAGGCATAGCTTGTCTGAAACCTCCTAACAGGACACACAAGCAGACCCTGTCACTTTGGCTCTCAGCCTTTTCCTTTGCCTGGAAAGAGGGAACATGCCTGGAACCTCCTACGGTGCTTTTCTCGGCCCTAGCAGACTGCAGTTCAAAACATGCTAAACGTCCAGCAATAACTCCCAAAGTAAAGAAGCTAGGACTGAAAGGCATAGCTTGTCTGAAACCTCCTAACAGGACACACAAGCAGACCCTGTCACTTTGGCTCTCAGCCTTTTCCTTTGCCTGGAAAGAGGGAACATGCCAGGAACCTCCTACGGTGCTTTTCTCGGCCCTAGCAGACTGCAGTTCAAAACATGCTAAACGTCCAGCAATAACTCCCAAAGTAAAGAAGCTAGGACTGAAAGGCATAGCTTGTCTGAAACCTCCTAACAGGACACACAAGCAGACCCTGTCACTTTGGCTCTCAGCCTTTTCCTTTGCCTGGAAAGAGGGAACATGCCTGGAACCTCCTACGGTGCTTTTCTCGGCCCTAGCAGACTGCAGTTCAAAACATGCTAAACGTCCAGCAATAACTCCCAAAGTAAAGAAGCTAGGCATGAAAGGCATAGCTTGTCTGAAACCTCCTAACAGGACACACAAGCAGACCCTGTCACTTTGGCTCTCAGCCTTTTCCTTTGCCTGGAAAGAGGGAACATACCTGCTACCTCCTACAGTGCTTTTCTCGGCCCTAGCAGACTGCAGTTCAAAACATGCTAAACGTCCAGCAATAACTCCCAAAGTAAAGAAGCTAGGACTGAAAGGCATAGCTTGTCTGAAACCTCCTAACAGGACACACAAGCAGACCCTGTCACTTTGGCTCTCAGCCTTTTCCTTTGCCTGGAAAGAGGGAACATGCCTGGAACCTCCTACGGTGCTTTTCTCGGCCCTAGCAGACTGCAGTTCAAAACATGCTAAACGTCCAGCAATAACTCCCAAAGTAAAAAAGCTAGGCATGAAAGGCATAGCTTGTCTGAAACCTCCTAACAGGACACACAAGCAGACCCTGTCACTTTGGCTCTCAGCCTTTTCCTTTGCCTGGAAAGAGGGAACATGCCTGGAACCTCCTACGGTGCTTTTCTCGGCCCTAGCAGACTGCAGTTCAAAACATGCTAAACGTCCAGCAATAACTCCCAAAGTAAAGAAGCTAGGCATGAAAGGCATAGCTTGTCTGAAACCTCCTAACAGGACACACAAGCAGACCCATTCACTTTGGCTCTCAGCCTTTTCCTTTGCCTGGAAAGAGGGAACATGCCTGGAACCTCCTACGGTGCTTTTCTCGGCCCTAGCAGACTGCAGTTCAAAACATGCTAAACGTCCAGCAATAACTCCCAAAGTAAAGAAGCTAGGCATGAAAGGCATAGCTTGTCTGAAACCTCCTAACAGGACACACAAGCAGACCCTGTCACTTTGGCTCTCAGCCTTTTCCTTTGCCTGGAAAGAGGGAACATGCCTGGAACCTCCTACGGTGCTTTTCTCGGCCCTAGCAGACTGCAGTTCAAAACATGCTAAACGTCCAGCAATAACTCCCAAAGTAAAGAAGCTAGGACTGAAAGGCATAGCTTGTCTGAAACCTCCTAACAGGACACACAAGCAGACCCTGTCACTTTGGCTCTCAGCCTTTTCCTTTGCCTGGAAAGAGGGAACATGCCTGGAACCTCCTACAGTGCTTTTCTCGGCCCTAGCAGACTGCAGTTCAAAACATGCTAAACGTCCAGCAATAACTCCCAAAGTAAAGAAGCTAGGCATGAAAGGCATAGCTTGTCTGAAACCTCCTAACAGGACACACAAGCAGACCCTGTCACTTTGGCTCTCAGCCTTTTCCTTTGCCTGGAAAGAGGGAACATGCCTGGAACCTCCTACGGTGCTTTTCTCGGCCCTAGCAGACTGCAGTTCAAAACATGCTAAACGTCCAGCAATAACTCCCAAAGTAAAGAAGCTAAGACTGAAAGGCATAGCTTATCTGAAACCTCCTAACAGGACACACAAGCAGACCCTGTCACTTTGGCTCTCAGCCTTTTCCTTTGCCTGGAAAGAGGGAACATGCCTGGAACCTCCTACGGTGCTTTTCTCGGCCCTAGCAGACTGCAGTTCAAAACATGCTAAACGTCCAGCAATAACTCCCAAAGTAAAGAAGCTAGGACTGAAAGGCATAGCTTGTCTGAAACCTCCTAACAGGACACACAAGCAGACCCTGTCACTTTGGCTCTCAGCCTTTTCCTTTGCCTGGAAAGAGGGAACATGCCTGGAACCTCCTACGGTGCTTTTCTCGGCCCTAGCAGACTGCAGTTCAAAACATGCTAAACGTCCAGCAATAACTCCCAAAGTAAAGAAGCTAGGACTGAAAGGCATAGCTTGTCTGAAACCTCCTAACAGGACACACAAGCAGACCCTGTCACTTTGGCTCTCAGCCTTTTCCTTTGCCTGGAAAGAGGGAACATGCCTGGAACCTCCTACGGTGCTTTTCTCGGCCCTAGCAGACTGCAGTTCAAAACATGCTAAACGTCCAGCAATAACTCCCAAAGTAAAGAAGCTAGGACTGAAAGGCATAGCTTGTCTGAAACCTCCTAACAGGACACACAAGCAGACCCTGTCACTTTGGCTCTCAGCCTTTTCCTTTGCCTGGAAAGAGGGAACATGCCTGGAACCTCCTACGGTGCTTTTCTCGGCCCTAGCAGACTGCAGTTCAAAACATGCTAAACGTCCAGCAATAACTCCCAAAGTAAAGAAGCTAGGACTGAAAGGCATAGCTTGTCTGAAACCTCCTAACAGGACACACAAGCAGACCCTGTCACTTTGGCTCTCAGCCTTTTCCTTTGCCTGGAAAGAGGGAACATGCCTGGAACCTCCTACGGTGCTTTTCTCGGCCCTAGCAGACTGCAGTTCAAAACATGCTAAACGTCCAGCAATAACTCCCAAAGTAAAGAAGCTAGGAATGAAAGGCATAGCTTGTCTGAAACCTCCTAACAGGACACACAAGCAGACCCTGTCACTTTGGCTCTCAGCCTTTTCCTTTGCCTGGAAAGAGGGAACATGCCTGGAACCTCCTACGGTGCTTTTCTCGGCCCTAGCAGACTGCAGTTCAAAACATGCTAAACGTCCAGCAATAACTCCCAAAGTAAAGAAGCTAGGAATGAAAGGCATAGCTTGTCTGAAACCTCCTAACAGGACACACAAGCAGACCCTGTCACTTTGGCTCTCAGCCTTTTCCTTTGCCTGGAAAGAGGGAACATGCCTGGAACCTCCTACGGTGCTTTTCTCGGCCCTAGCAGACTGCAGTTCAAAACATGCTAAACGTCCAGCAATAACTCCCAAAGTAAAGAATCTAGGACTGAAAGGCATAGCTTGTCTGAAACCTCCTAACAGGACACACAAGCAGACCCTGTCACTTTGGCTCTCAGCCTTTTCCTTTGCCTGGAAAGAGGGAACATGCCTGGAACCTCCTACGGTGCTTTTCTCGGCCCTAGCAGACTGCAGTTCAAAACATGCTAAACGTCCAGCAATAACTCCCAAAGTAAAGAAGCTAGGAATGAAAGGCATAGCTTGTCTGAAACCTCCTAACAGGACACACAAGCAGACCCTGTCACTTTGGCTCTCAGCCTTTTCCTTTGCCTGGAAAGAGGGAACATGCCTGGAACCTCCTACGGTGCTTTTCTCGGCCCTAGCAGACTGCAGTTCAAAACATGCTAAACGTCCAGCAATAACTCCCAAAGTAAAGAAGCTAGGACTGAAAGGCATAGCTTGTCTGAAACCTCCTAACAGGACACACAGGCAGACCCTGTCACTTTGGCTCTCAGCCTTTTCCTTTGCCTGGAAAGAGGGAACATGCCTGGAACCTCCTACGGTGCTTTTCTCGGCCCTAGCAGACTGCAGTTCAAAACATGCTAAACGTCCAGCAATAACTCCCAAAGTAAAGAAGCTAGGACTGAAAGGCATAGCTTGTCTGAAACCTCCTAACAGGACACACAAGCAGACCCTGTCACTTTGGCTCTCAGCCTTTTCCTTTGCCTGGAAAGAGGGAACATGCCTGGAACCTCCTACGGTGCTTTTCTCGGCCCTAGCAGACTGCTGTTCAAAACATGCTAAACGTCCAGCAATAACTCCCAAAGTAAAGAAGCTAGGACTGAAAGGCATAGCTTGTCTGAAACCTCCTAACAGGACACACAAGCAGACCCTGTCACTTTGGCTCTCAGCCTTTTCCTTTGCCTGGAAAGAGGGAACATACCTGCTACCTCCTACAGTGCTTTTCTCGGCCCTAGCAGACTGCAGTTCAAAACATGCTAAACGTCCAGCAATAACTCCCAAAGTAAAGAAGCTAGGCATGAAAGGCATAGCTTGTCTGAAACCTCCTAACAGGACACACAAGCAGACCCTGTCACTTTGGCTCTCAGCCTTTTCCTTTGCCTGGAAAGAGGGAACATGCCTGGAACCTCCTACGGTGCTTTTCTCGGCCCTAGCAGACTGCAGTTCAAAACATGCTAAACGTCCAGCAATAACTCCCAAAGTAAAGAAGCTAGGCATGAAAGGCATAGCTTGTCTGAAACCTCCTAACAGGACACACAAGCAGACCCTGTCACTTTGGCTCTCAGCCTTTTCCTTTGCCTGGAAAGAGGGAACATGCCTGGAACCTCCTACGGTGCTTTTCTCGGCCCTAGCAGACTGCAGTTCAAAACATGCTAAACGTCCAGCAATAACTCCCAAAGTAAAGAAGCTAGGCATGAAAGGCATAGCTTGTCTGAAACCTCCTAACAGGACACACAAGCAGACCCTGTCACTTTGGCTCTCAGCCTTTTCCTTTGCCTGGAAAGAGGGAACATGCCTGGAACCTCCTACGGTGCTTTTCTCGGCCCTAGCAGACTGCAGTTCAAAACATGCTAAACGTCCAGCAATAACTCCCAAAGTAAAGAAGCTAGGACTGAAAGGCATAGCTTGTCTGAAACCTCCTAACAGGACACACAAGCAGACCCTGTCACTTTGGCTCTCAGCCTTTTCCTTTGCCTGGAAAGAGGGAACATGCCTGGAACCTCCTACGGTGCTTTTCTCGGCCCTAGCAGACTGCAGTTCAAAACATGCTAAACGTCCAGCAATAACTCCCAAAGTAAAGAAGCTAGGACTGAAAGGCATAGCTTGTCTGAAACCTCCTAACAGGACACACAAGCAGACCCTGTCACTTTGGCTCTCAGCCTTTTCCTTTGCCTGGAAAGAGGGAACATGCCTGGAACCTCCTACGGTGCTTTTCTCGGCCCTAGCAGACTGCAGTTCAAAACATGCTAAACGTCCAGCAATAACTCCCAAAGTAAAGAAGCTAGGACTGAAAGGCATAGCTTGTCTGAAACCTCCTAACAGGACACACAAGCAGACCCTGTCACTTTGGCTCTCAGCCTTTTCCTTTGCCTGGAAAGAGGGAACATGCCTGGAACCTCCTACGGTGCTTTTCTCGGCCCTAGCAGACTGCAGTTCAAAACATGCTAAACGTCCAGCAATAACTCCCAAAGTAAAGAAGCTAGGACTGAAAGGCATAGCTTGTCTGAAACCTCCTAACAGGACACACAAGCAGACCCTGTCACTTTGGCTCTCAGCCTTTTCCTTTGCCTGGAAAGAGGGAACATGCCTGGAACCTCCTACGGTGCTTTTCTCGGCCCTAGCAGACTGCAGTTCAAAACATGCTAAACGTCCAGCAATAACTCCCAAAGTAAAGAAGCTAGGACTGAAAGGCATAGCTTGTCTGAAACCTCCTAACAGGACACACAAGCAGACCCTGTCACTTTGGCTCTCAGCCTTTTCCTTTGCCTGGAAAGAGGGAACATGCCTGGAACCTCCTACGGTGCTTTTCTCGGCCCTAGCAGACTGCAGTTCAAAACATGCTAAACGTCCAGCAATAACTCCCAAAGTAAAGAAGCTAGGACTGAAAGGCATAGCTTGTCTGAAACCTCCTAACAGGACACACAAGCAGACCCTGTCACTTTGGCTCTCAGCCTTTTCCTTTGCCTGGAAAGAGGGAACATGCCTGGAACCTCCTACGGTGCTTTTCTCGGCCCTAGCAGACTGCAGTTCAAAACATGCTAAACGTCCAGCAATAACTCCCAAAGTAAAGAAGCTAGGACTGAAAGGCATAGCTTGTCTGAAACCTCCTAACAGGACACACAAGCAGACCCTGTCACTTTGGCTCTCAGCCTTTTCCTTTGCCTGGAAAGAGGGAACATGCCTGGAACCTCCTACGGTGCTTTTCTCGGCCCTAGCAGACTGCAGTTCAAAACATGCTAAACGTCCAGCAATAACTCCCAAAGTAAAGAAGCTAGGACTGAAAGGCATAGCTTGTCTGAAACCTCCTAACAGGACACACAAGCAGACCCTGTCACTTTGGCTCTCAGCCTTTTCCTTTGCCTGGAAAGAGGGAACATGCCTGGAACCTCCTACGGTGCTTTTCTCGGCCCTAGCAGACTGCAGTTCAAAACATGCTAAACGTCCAGCAATAACTCCCAAAGTAAAGAAGCTAGGACTGAAAGGCATAGCTTGTCTGAAACCTCCTAACAGGACACACAGGCAGACCCTGTCACTTTGGCTCTCAGCCTTTTCCTTTGCCTGGAAAGAGGGAACATGCCTGGAACCTCCTACGGTGCTTTTCTCGGCCCTAGCAGACTGCAGTTCAAAACATGCTAAACGTCCAGCAATAACTCCCAAAGTAAAGAAGCTAGGACTGAAAGGCATAGCTTGTCTGAAACCTCCTAACAGGACACACAAGCAGACCCTGTCACTTTGGCTCTCAGCCTTTTCCTTTGCCTGGAAAGAGGGAACATGCCTGGAACCTCCTACGGTGCTTTTCTCGGCCCTAGCAGACTGCTGTTCAAAACATGCTAAACGTCCAGCAATAACTCCCAAAGTAAAGAAGCTAGGACTGAAAGGCATAGCTTGTCTGAAACCTCCTAACAGGACACACAAGCAGACCCTGTCACTTTGGCTCTCAGCCTTTTCCTTTGCCTGGAAAGAGGGAACATACCTGCTACCTCCTACAGTGCTTTTCTCGGCCCTAGCAGACTGCAGTTCAAAACATGCTAAACGTCCAGCAATAACTCCCAAAGTAAAGAAGCTAGGCATGAAAGGCATAGCTTGTCTGAAACCTCCTAACAGGACACACAAGCAGACCCTGTCACTTTGGCTCTCAGCCTTTTCCTTTGCCTGGAAAGAGGGAACATGCCTGGAACCTCCTACGGTGCTTTTCTCGGCCCTAGCAGACTGCAGTTCAAAACATGCTAAACGTCCAGCAATAACTCCCAAAGTAAAGAAGCTAGGCATGAAAGGCATAGCTTGTCTGAAACCTCCTAACAGGACACACAAGCAGACCCTGTCACTTTGGCTCTCAGCCTTTTCCTTTGCCTGGAAAGAGGGAACATGCCTGGAACCTCCTACGGTGCTTTTCTCGGCCCTAGCAGACTGCAGTTCAAAACATGCTAAACGTCCAGCAATAACTCCCAAAGTAAAGAAGCTAGGCATGAAAGGCATAGCTTGTCTGAAACCTCCTAACAGGACACACAAGCAGACCCTGTCACTTTGGCTCTCAGCCTTTTCCTTTGCCTGGAAAGAGGGAACATGCCTGGAACCTCCTACGGTGCTTTTCTCGGCCCTAGCAGACTGCAGTTCAAAACATGCTAAACGTCCAGCAATAACTCCCAAAGTAAAGAAGCTAGGACTGAAAGGCATAGCTTGTCTGAAACCTCCTAACAGGACACACAAGCAGACCCTGTCACTTTGGCTCTCAGCCTTTTCCTTTGCCTGGAAAGAGGGAACATGCCTGGAACCTCCTACGGTGCTTTTCTCGGCCCTAGCAGACTGCAGTTCAAAACATGCTAAACGTCCAGCAATAACTCCCAAAGTAAAGAAGCTAGGACTGAAAGGCATAGCTTGTCTGAAACCTCCTAACAGGACACACAAGCAGACCCTGTCACTTTGGCTCTCAGCCTTTTCCTTTGCCTGGAAAGAGGGAACATGCCTGGAACCTCCTACGGTGCTTTTCTCGGCCCTAGCAGACTGCAGTTCAAAACATGCTAAACGTCCAGCAATAACTCCCAAAGTAAAGAAGCTAGGACTGAAAGGCATAGCTTGTCTGAAACCTCCTAACAGGACACACAAGCAGACCCTGTCACTTTGGCTCTCAGCCTTTTCCTTTGCCTGGAAAGAGGGAACATGCCTGGAACCTCCTACGGTGCTTTTCTCGGCCCTAGCAGACTGCAGTTCAAAACATGCTAAACGTCCAGCAATAACTCCCAAAGTAAAGAAGCTAGGACTGAAAGGCATAGCTTGTCTGAAACCTCCTAACAGGACACACAAGCAGACCCTGTCACTTTGGCTCTCAGCCTTTTCCTTTGCCTGGAAAGAGGGAACATGCCTGGAACCTCCTACGGTGCTTTTCTCGGCCCTAGCAGACTGCAGTTCAAAACATGCTAAACGTCCAGCAATAACTCCCAAAGTAAAGAAGCTAGGACTGAAAGGCATAGCTTGTCTGAAACCTCCTAACAGGACACACAAGCAGACCCTGTCACTTTGGCTCTCAGCCTTTTCCTTTGCCTGGAAAGAGGGAACATGCCTGGAACCTCCTACGGTGCTTTTCTCGGCCCTAGCAGACTGCAGTTCAAAACATGCTAAACGTCCAGCAATAACTCCCAAAGTAAAGAAGCTAGGCATGAAAGGCATAGCTTGTCTGAAACCTCCTAACAGGACAAACAAGCAGACCCTGTCACTTTGGCTCTCAGCCTTTTCCTTTGCCTGGAAAGAGGGAACATGCCAGGAACCTCCTACGGTGCTTTTCTCGGCCCTAGCAGACTGCAGTTCAAAACATGCTAAACGTCCAGCAATAACTCCCAAAGTAAAGAAGCTAGGACTGAAAGGCATAGCTTGTCTGAAACCTCCTAACAGGGCACACAAGCAGACCCTGTCACTTTGGCTCTCAGCCTTTTCCTTTGCCTGGACAGAGGGAACATGCCTGGAACCTCCTATGGTGCTTTTCTCGGCCCTAGCAGACTGCAGTTCAAAACATGCTAAACGTCCAGCAATAACTCCCAAAGTAAAGAAGCTAGGCATGAAAGGCATAGCTTGTCTGAAACCTCCTAACAGGACACACAAGCAGACCCTGTCACTTTGGCTCTCAGCCTTTTCCTTTGCCTGGAAAGAGGGAACATGCCTGGAACCTCCTACGGTGCTTTTCTCGGCCCTAGCAGACTGCAGTTCAAAACATGCTAAACGTCCAGCAATAACTCCCAAAGTAAAGAAGCTAGGACTGAAAGGCATAGCTTGTCTGAAACCTCCTAACAGGACACACAAGCAGACCCTGTCACTTTGGCTCTCAGCCTTTTCCTTTGCCTGGAAAGAGGGAACATGCCTGGAACCTCCTACGGTGCTCTTCTCGGCCCTAGCAGACTGCAGTTCAAAACATGCTAAACGTCCAGCAATAACTCCCAAAGTAAAGAAGCTAGGCATGAAAGGCATAGCTTGTCTGAAACCTCCTAACAGGACACACAAGCAGACCCTGTCACTTTGGCGCTCAGCCTTTTCCTTTGCCTGGAAAGAGGGAACATGCCTGGAACCTCCTACGGTGCTTTTCTCGGCCCTAGCAGACTGCAGTTCAAAACATGCTAAACGTCCAGCAATAACTCCCAAAGTAAAGAAGCTAGGACTGAAAGGCATAGCTTGTCTGAAACCTCCTAACAGGACACACAAGCAGACCCTGTCACTTTGGCTCTCAGCCTTTTCCTTTGCCTGGAAAGAGGGAACATGCCAGGAACCTCCTACGGTGCTTTTCTCGGCCCTAGCAGACTGCAGTTCAAAACATGCTAAACGTCCAGCAATAACTCCCAAAGTAAAGAAGCTAGGACTGAAAGGCATAGCTTGTCTGAAACCTCCTAACAGGACACACAAGCAGACCCTGTCACTTTGGCTCTCAGCCTTTTCCTTTGCCTGGAAAGAGGGAACATGCCTGGAACCTCCTACGGTGCTTTTCTCGGCCCTAGCAGACTGCAGTTCAAAACATGCTAAACGTCCAGCAATAACTCCCAAAGTAAAGAAGCTAGGCATGAAAGGCATAGCTTGTCTGAAACCTCCTAACAGGACACACAAGCAGACCCTGTCACTTTGGCTCTCAGCCTTTTCCTTTGCCTGGAAAGAGGGAACATGCCAGGAACCTCCTACGGTGCTTTTCTCGGCCCTAGCAGACTGCAGTTCAAAACATGCTAAACGTCCAGCAATAACTCCCAAAGTAAAGAAGCTAGGCAAGAAAGGCATAGCTTGTCTGAAACCTCCTAACAGGACACACAAGCAGACCCTGTCACTTTGGCTCTCAGCCTTTTCCTTTGCCTGGAAAGAGGGAACATGCCTGGAACCTCCTACGGTGCTTTTCTCGGCCCTAGCAGACTGCAGTTCAAAACATGCTAAACGTCCAGCAATAACTCCCAAAGTAAAGAAGCTAGGACTGAAAGGCATAGCTTGTCTGAAACCTCCTAACAGGACACACAAGCAGACCCTGTCACTTTGGCTCTCAGCCTTTTCCTTTGCCTGGAAAGAGGGAACATGCCTGGAACCTCCTACGGTGCTTTTCTCGGCCCTAGCAGACTGCAGTTCCAAAACATGCTAAACGTCCAGCAATAACTCCCAAAGTAAAGAAGCTAGGACTGAAAGGCATAGCTTGTCTGAAACCTCCTAACAGGACACACAAGCAGACCCTGTCACTTTGGCTCTCAGCCTTTTCCTTTGCCTGGAAAGAGGGAACATGCCTGGAACCTCCTACGGTGCTTTTCTCGGCCCTAGCAGACTGCAGTTCAAAACATGCTAAACGTCCAGCAATAACTCCCAAAGTAAAGAAGCTAGGCCTGAAAGGCATAGCTTGTCTGAAACCTCCTAACAGGACACACAAGCAGACCCTGTCACTTTGGCTCTCAGCCTTTTCCTTTGCCTGGAAAGAGGGAACATGCCTGGAACCTCCTACGGTGCTTTTCTCGGCCCTAGCAGACTGCAGTTCAAAACATGCTAAACGTCCAGCAATAACTCCCAAAGTAAAGAAGCTAGGACTGAAAGGCATAGCTTGTCTGAAACCTCCTAACAGGACACACAAGCAGACCCTGTCACTTTGGCTCTCAGCCTTTTCCTTTGCCTGGAAAGAAGGAACATACCTGCTACCTCCTACAGTGCTTTTCTCGGCCCTAGCAGACTGCAGTTCAAAACATGCTAAACGTCCAGCAATAACTCCCAAAGTAAAGAAGCTAGGACTGAAAGGCATAGCTTGTCTGAAACCTCCTAACAGGACACACAAGCAGACCCTGTCACTTTGGCTCTCAGCCTTTTCCTTTGCCTGGAAAGAGGGAACATGCCTGGAACCTCCTACGGTGCTTTTCTCGGCCCTAGCAGACTGCAGTTCAAAACATGCTAAACGTCCAGCAATAACTCCCAAAGTAAAGAAGCTAGGACTGAAAGGCATAGCTTGTCTGAAACCTCCTAACAGGACACACAAGCTGACCCTGTCACTTTGGCTCTCAGCCTTTTTCATTTGCCTGGAAAGAAGGAACATACCTGCTACCTCCTACAGTGCTTTTCTCGGCCCTAGCAGACTGCAGTTCAAAACATGCTAAACGTCCAGCAATAACTCCCAAAGTAAAGAAGCTAGGCATGAAAGGCATAGCTTGTCTGAAACCTCCTAACAGGACACACAAGCAGACCCTGTCACTTTGGCTCTCAGCCATTTCCTTTGCCTGGAAAGAGGGAACATGCCTGGAACCTCCTACGGTGCTTTTCTCGGCCCTAGCAGACTGCAGTTCAAAACATGCTAAACGTCCAGCAATAACTCCCAAAGTAAAGAAGCTAGGACTGAAAGGCATAGCTTGTCTGAAACCTCCTAACAGGACACACAAGCTGACCCTGTCACTTTGGCTCTCAGCCTTTTCCTTTGCCTGGAAAGAAGGAACATACCTGCTCCCTCCTACAGTGCTTTTCTCGGCCCTAGCAGACTGCAGTTCAAAACATGCTAAACGTCCAGCAATAACTCCCAAAGTAAAGAAGCTAGGACTGAAAGGCATAGCTTGTCTGAAACCTCCTAACAGGACACACAAGCAGACCCTGTCACTTTGGCTCTCAGCCTTTTCCTTTGCCTGGAAAGAGGGAACATGCCTGGAACCTCCTACGGTGCTTTTCTCGGCCCTAGCAGACTGCAGTTCAAAACATGCTAAACGTCCAGCAATAACTCCCAAAGTAAAGAAGCTAGGCATGAAAGGCATAGCTTGTATGAAACCTCCTAACAGGACACACAAGCAGACCCTGTCACTTTGGCTCTCAGCCTTTTCCTTTGCCTGGAAAGAGGGAACATGCCTGGAACCTCCTACGGTGCTTTTCTCGGCCCTAGCAGACTGCAGTTCAAAACATGCTAAACGTCCAGCAATAACTCCCAAAGTAAAGAAGCTAGGCATGAAAGGCATAGCTTGTCAGAAACCTCCTAACAGGACACACAAGCAGACCCTGTCACTTTGGCTCTCAGCCTTTTCCTTTGCCTGGAAAGAAGGAACATACCTGCTACCTCCTACAGTGCTTTTCTCGGGCCTAGCAGACTGCAGTTCAAAACATGCTAAACGTCCAGCAATAACTCCCAAAGTAAAGAAGCTAGGCATGAAAGGCATAGCTTGTCTGAAACCTCCTAACAGGACACACAAGCAGACCCTGTCACTTTGGGTCTCAGCCTTTTCCTTTGCCTGGAAAGAAGGAACATACCTGCTACCTCCTACAGTGCTTTTCTCGGCCCTAGCAGACTGCAGTTCAAAACATGCTAAACGTCCAGCAATAACTCCCAAAGTAAAGAAGCTAGGCATGAAAGGCATAGCTTGTCTGAAACCTCCTAACAGGACACACAAGCAGACCCTGTCACTTTGGCTCTCAGCCTTTTCCTTTGCCTGGAAAGAGGGAACATGCCTGGAACCTCCTACGGTGCTTTTCTCGGCCCTAGCAGACTGCAGTTCAAAACATGCTAAACGTCCAGCAATAACTCCCAAAGTAAAGAAGCTAGGACTGAAAGGCATAGCTTGTCTGAAACGTCCTAACAGGACACACAAGCTGACCCTGTCACTTTGGCTCTCAGCCTTTTCCTTTGCCTGGAAAGAAGGAACATACCTGCTCCCTCCTACAGTGCTTTTCTCGGCCCTAGCAGACTGCAGTTCAAAACATGCTAAACGTCCAGCAATAACTCCCAAAGTAAAGAAGCTAGGACTGAAAGGCATAGCTTGTCTGAAACCTCCTAACAGGACACACAAGCAGACCCTGTCACTTTGGCTCTCAGCCTTTTCCTTTGCCTGGAAAGAGGGAACATGCCTGGAACCTCCTACGGTGCTTTTCTCGGCCCTAGCAGACTGCAGTTCAAAACATGCTAAACGTCCAGCAATAACTCCCAAAGTAAAGAAGCTAGGCATGAAAGGCATAGCTTGTCTGAAACCTCCTAACAGGACACACAAGCAGACCCTGTCACTTTGGCTCTCAGCCTTTTCCTTTGCCTGGAAAGAGGGAACATGCCTGGAACCTCCTACGGTGCTTTTCTCGGCTCTAGCAGACTGCAGTTCAAAACATGCTAAACGTCCAGCAATAACTCCCAAAGTAAAGAAGCTAGGACGGAAAGGCATAGCTTGTCTGAAACCTCCTAACAGGACACACAAGCAGACCCTGTCACTTTCGCTCTCAGCCTTTTCCTTTGCATGGAAAGAGGGAACATGCCTGGAACCTCCTACGGTGCTTTTCTCGGCCCTAGCAGACTGCAGTTCAAAACATGCTAAACGTCCAGCAATAACTCCCAAAGTAAAGAAGCTAGGCATGAAAGGCATAGCTTGTCTGAAACCTCCTAACAGGACGCACAAGCAGACCCTGTCACTTTGGCTCTCAGCCTTTTCCTTTGCCTGGAAAGAAGGAACATACCTGCTACCTCCTACAGTGCTTTTCTCGGCCCTAGCAGACTGCAGTTCAAAACATGCTAAACGTCCAGCAATAACTCCCAAAGTAAAGAAGCTAGGACTGAAAGGCATAGCTTGTCTGAAACCTCCTAACAGGACACACAAGCAGACCCTGTCACTTTGGCTCTCAGCCTTTTCCTTTGCCTGGAAAGAGGGAACATGCCTGGAACCTCCTACGGTGCTTTTCTCGGCCCTAGCAGACTGCAGTTCAAAACATGCTAAACGTCCAGCAATAACTCCCAAAGTAAAGAAGCTAGGACTGAAAGGCATAGCTTGTCTGAAACCTCCTAACAGGACACACAAGCTGACCCTGTCACTTTGGCTCTCAGCCTTTTCCTTTGCCTGGAAGAAGGAACATACCTGCTCCCTCCTACAGTGCTTTTCTCGGCCCTAGCAGACTGCAGTTCAAAACATGCTAAACGTCCAGCAATAACTCCCAAAGTAAAGAAGCTAGGACTGAAAGGCATAGCTTGTCTGAAACCTCCTAACAGGACACACAAGCAGACCCTGTCACTTTGGCTCTCAGCCTTTTCCTTTGCCTGGAAAGAGGGAACATGCCTGGAAGCTCCTACGGTGCTTTTCTCGGCCCTAGCAGACTGCAGTTCAAAACATGCTAAACGTCCAGCAATAACTCCCAAAGTAAAGAAGCTAGGACTGAAAGGCATAGCTTGTCTGAAACCTCCTAACAGGACACACAAGCAGACCCTGTCACTTTGGCTCTCAGCCTTTTCCTTTGCCTGGAAAGAAGGAACATACCTGCTACCTCCTACAGTGCTTTTCTCGGCCCTAGCAGACTGCAGTTCAAAACATGCTAAACGTCCAGCAATAACTCCCAAAGTAAAGAAGCTAGGACTGAAAGGCATAGCTTGTCTGAAACCTCCTAACAGGACACACAAGCAGACCCTGTCACTTTGGCTCTCAGCCTTTTCCTTTGCCTGGAAAGAGGGAACATGCCTGGAACCTCCTACGGTGCTTTTCTCGGCCCTAGCAGACTGCAGTTCAAAACATGCTAAACGTCCAGCAATAACTCCCAAAGTAAAGAAGCTAGGACTGAAAGGCATAGCTTGTCTGAAACCTCCTAACAGGACACACAAGCAGACCCTGTCACTTTGGCTCTCAGCCTTTTCCTTTGCCTGGAAAGAAGGAACATACCTGCTCCCTCCTACAGTGCTTTTCTCGGCCCTAGCAGACTGCAGTTCAAAACATGCTAAACGTCCAGCAATAACTCCCAAAGTAAAGAAGCTAGGACTGAAAGGCATAGCTTGTCTGAAACCTCCTAACAGGACACACAAGCAGACCCTGTCACTTTGGCTCTCAGCCTTTTCCTTTGCCTGGAAAGAGGGAACATGCCTGGAACCTCCTACGGTGCTTTTCTCGGCCCTAGCAGACTGCAGTTCAAAACATGCTAAACGTCCAGCAATAACTCCCAAAGTAAAGAAGCTAGGCATGAAAGGCATAGCTTGTCTGAAACCTCCTAACAGGACACACAAGCAGACCCTGTCACTTTGGCTCTCAGCCTTTTCCTTTGCCTGGAAAGAGGGAACATGCCTGGAACCTCCTACGGTGCTTTTCTCGGCCCTAGCAGACTGCAGTTCAAAACATGCTAAACGTCCAGCAATAACTCCCAAAGTAAAGAAGCTAGGAATGAAAGGCATAGCTTGTCAGAAACCTCCTAACAGGACACACAAGCAGACCCTGTCACTTTGGCTCTCAGCCTTTTCCTTTGCCTGGAAAGAAGGAACATACCTGCTACCTCCTACAGTGCTTTTCTCGGCCCTAGCAGACTGCAGTTCAAAACATGCTAAACGTCCAGCAATAACTCCCAAAGTAAAGAAGCTAGGACTGAAAGGCATAGCTTGTCTGAAACCTCCTAACAGGACACACAAGCAGACCCTGTCACTTTGGCTCTCAGCCTTTTCCTTTGCCTGGAAAGAAGGAACATACCTGCTACCTCCTACAGTGCTTTTCTCGGACCTAGCAGACTGCAGTTCAAAACATGCTAAACGTCCAGCAATAACTCCCAAAGTAAAGAAGCTAGGCATGAAAGGCATAGCTTGTCTGAAACCTCCTAACAGGACACACAAGCAGACCCTGTCACTTTGGCTCTCAGCCTTTTCCTTTGCCTGGAAAGAGGGAACATGCCTGGAACCTCCTACGGTGCTTTTCTCGGCCCTAGCAGACTGCAGTTCAAAACATGCTAAACGTCCAGCAATAACTCCCAAAGTAAAGAAGCTAGGACTGAAAGGCATAGCTTGTCTGAAACCTCCTAACAGGACACACAAGCTGACCCTGTCACTTTGGCTCTCAGCCTTTTCCTTTGCCTGGAAAGAAGGAACATACCTGCTCCCTCCTACAGTGCTTTTCTCGGCCCTAGCAGACTGCAGTTCAAAACATGCTAAACGTCCAGCAATAACTCCCAAAGTAAAGAAGCTAGGACTGAAAGGCATAGCTTGTCTGAAACCTCCTAACAGGACACACAAGCAGACCCTGTCACTTTGGCTCTCAGCCTTTTCCTTTGCCTGGAAAGAGGGAACATGCCTGGAACCTCCTACGGTGCTTTTCTCGGCCCTAGCAGACTGCAGTTCAAAACATGCTAAACGTCCAGCAATAACTCCCAAAGTAAAGAAGCTAGGCATGAAAGGCATAGCTTGTCTGAAACCTCCTAACAGGACACACAAGCAGACCCTGTCACTTTGGCTCTCAGCCTTTTCCTTTGCCTGGAAAGAGGGAACATGCCTGGAACCTCCTACGGTGCTTTTCTCGGCCCTAGCAGACTGCAGTTCAAAACATGCTAAACGTCCAGCAATAACTCCCAAAGTAAAGAAGCTAGGACGGAAAGGCATAGCTTGTCTGAAACCTCCTAACAGGACACACAAGCAGACCCTGTCACTTTGGCTCTCAGCCTTTTCCTTTGCATGGAAAGAGGGAACATGCCTGGAACCTCCTACGGTGCTTTTCTCGGCCCTAGCAGACTGCAGTTCAAAACATGCTAAACGTCCAGCAATAACTCCCAAAGTAAAGAAGCTAGGCATGAAAGGCATAGCTTGTCTGAAACCTCCTAACAGGACACACAAGCAGACCCTGTCACTTTGGCTCTCAGCCTTTTCCTTTGCCTGGAAAGAGGGAACATGCCTGGAACCTCCTACGGTGCTTTTCTCGGCCCTAGCAGACTGCAGTTCAAAACATGCTAAACGTCCAGCAATAACTCCCAAAGTAAAGAAGCTAGGCAGGAAAGGCATAGCTTGTCAGAAACCTCCTAACAGGACACACAAGCAGACCCTGTCACTTTGGCTCTCAGCCTTTTCCTTTGCCTGGAAAGAAGGAACATACCTGCTACCTCCTACAGTGCTTTTCTCGGCCCTAGCAGACTGCAGTTCAAAACATGCTAAACGTCCAGCAATAACTCCCAAAGTAAAGAAGCTAGGCATGAAAGGCATAGCTTGTCTGAAACCTCCTAACAGGACACACAAGCAGACCCTGTCACTTTGGCTCTCAGCCTTTTCCTTTGCCTGGAAAGAAGGAACATACCTGCTACCTCCTACAGTGCTTTTCTCGGACCTAGCAGACTGCAGTTCAAAACATGCTAAACGTCCAGCAATAACTCCCAAAGTAAAGAAGCTAGGCATGAAAGGCATAGCTTGTCTGAAACCTCCTAACAGGACACACAAGCAGACCCTGTCACTTTGGCTCTCAGCCTTTTCCTTTGCCTGGAAAGAGGGAACATGCCTGGAACCTCCTACGGTGCTTTTCTCGGCCCTAGCAGACTGCAGTTCAAAACATGCTAAACGTCCAGCAATAACTCCCAAAGTAAAGAAGCTAGGACTGAAAGGCATAGCTTGTCTGAAACCTCCTAACAGGACACACAAGCTGACCCTGTCACTTTGGCTCTCAGCCTTTTCCTTTGCCTGGAAAGAAGGAACATACCTGCTCCCTCCTACAGTGCTTTTCTCGGCCCTAGCAGACTGCAGTTCAAAACATGCTAAACGTCCAGCAATAACTCCCAAAGTAAAGAAGCTAGGACTGAAAGGCATAGCTTGTCTGAAACCTCCTAACAGGACACACAAGCAGACCCTGTCACTTTGGCTCTCAGCCTTTTCCTTTGCCTGGAAAGAGGGAACATGCCTGGAACCTCCTACAGTGCTTTTCTCGGCCCTAGCAGACTGCAGTTCAAAACATGCTAAACGTCCAGCAATAACTCCCAAAGTAAAGAAGCTAGGCATGAAAGGCATAGCTTGTCTGAAACCTCCTAACAGGACACACAAGCAGACCCTGTCACTTTGGCTCTCAGCCTTTTCCTTTGCCTGGAAAGAGGGAACATGCCTGGAACCTCCTACGGTGCTTTTCTCGGCCCTAGCAGACTACAGTTCAAAACATGCTAAACGTCCAGCAATAACTCCCAAAGTAAAGAAGCTAGGCATGAAAGGCATAGCTTGTCTGAAACCTCCTAACAGGACACACAAGCAGACCCTGTCACTTTGGCTCTCAGCCTTTTCCTTTGCCTGGAAGGAGGGAACATGATAGGAACCTCCTACGGTGCTTTTCTCGGCCCTAGCAGACTGCAGTTCAAAACATGCTAAACGTCCAGCAATAACTCCCAAAGTAAAGAAGCTAGGCATGAAAGGCATAGCTTGTATGAAACCTCCTAACAGGACACACAAGCAGACCCTGTCACTTTGGCTCTCAGCCTTTTCCTTTGCCTGGAAAGAAGGAACATACCTGCTACCTGCTACAGTGCTTTTCTCGGCCCTAGCAGACTGCAGTTCAAAACATGCTAAACGTCCAGCAATAACTCCCAAAGTAAAGAAGCTAGGACTGAAAGGCATAGCTTGTCTGAAACCTCCTAACAGGACACACAAGCAGACCCTGTCACTTTGGCTCTCAGCCTTTTCCTTTGCCTGGAAAGAGGGAACATGCCTGGAACCTCCTACGGTGCTTTTCTCGGCCCTAGCAGACTGCAGTTCAAAACATGCTAAACGTCCAGCAATAACTCCCAAAGTAAAGAATCTAGGCATGAAAGGCATAGCTTGTCTGAAACCTCCTAACAGGACACACAAGCAGACCCTGTCACTTTGGCTCTCAGCCTTTTCCTTTGCCTGGAAAGAGGGAACATGCCTGGAACCTCCTACGGTGCTTTTCTCGGCCCTAGCAGACTGCAGTTCAAAACATGCTAAACGTCCAGCAATAACTCCCAAAGTAAAGAAGCTAGGCATGAAAGGCATAGCTTGTCTGAAACCTCCTAACAGGACACACAAGCAGACCCTGTCACTTTGGCTCTCAGCCTTTTCCTTTGCCTGGAAAGAAGGAACATACCTGCTACCTCAAACACTGCTTTTCTCGGCCCTAGCAGACTGCAGTTCAAAACATGCTAAACGTCCAGCAATAACTCCCAAAGTAAAGAAGCTAGGCATGAAAGGCATAGCTTGTCTGAAACCTCCTAACAGGACACACAAGCAGACCCTGTCACTTTGGCTCTTAGCCTTTTCCTTTGCCTGGAAAGAGGGAACATGCCTGGAACCTCCTACGGTGCTTTTCTCGGCCCTAGCAGACTGCAGTTCAAAACATGCTAAACGTCCAGCAATAACTCCCAAAGTAAAGAAGCTAGGACTGAAAGGCATAGCTTGTCTGAAACCTCCTAACAGGACACACAAGCAGACCCTGTCACTTTGGCTCTCAGCCTTTTCCTTTGCCTGGAAAGAGGGAACATGCCTGGAACCTCCTACGGTGCTTTTCTCGGCCCTAGCAGACTGCAGTTCAAAACATGCTAAACGTCCAGCAATAACTCCCAAATTATAGAAGCTAGGACTGAAAGGCATAGCTTGTCTGAAACCTCCTAACAGGACACACAAGCAGACCCTGTCACTTTGGCTCTCAGCCTTTTCCTTTGCCTGGAAAGAGGGAACATGCCTGGAACCTCCTACGGTGCTTTTCTCGGCCCTAGCAGACTGCAGTTCAAAACATGCTAAACGTCCAGCAATAACTCCCAAAGTAAAGAAGCTAGGCCTGAAAGGCATAGCTTGTCTGAAACCTCCTAACAGGACACACAAGCAGACCCTGTCACTTTGGCTCTCAGCCTTTTCCTTTGCCTGGAAAGAAGGAACATGCCTGGAACCTCCTACAGTGCTTTTCTCGGCCCTAGCAGACTGCAGTTCAAAACATGCTAAACGTCCAGCAATAACTCCCAAAGTAAAGAAGCTAGGCATGAAAGGCATAGCTTGTCTGAAACCTCCTAACAGGACACACAAGCAGACCCTGTCACTTTGGCTCCCAGCCTTTTCCTTTGCCTGGAAAGAGGGAACATGCCTGGAACCTCCTACGGTGCTTTTCTCGGCCCTAGCAGACTGCAGTTCAAAACATGCTAAACGTCCAGCAATAACTCCCAAAGTAAAGAAGCTAGGACTGAAAGGCATAGCTTGTCTGAAACCTCCTAACAGGACACACAAGCAGACCCTGTCACTTTGGCTCTCAGCCTTTTCCTTTGCCTGGAAAGAGGGAACATGCCTGGAACCTCCTACAGTGCTTTTCTCGGCCCTAGCAGACTGCAGTTCAAAACATGCTAAACGTCCAGCAATAACTCCCAAAGTAAAGAAGCTAGGCATGAAAGGCATAGCTTGTCTGAAACCTCCTAACAGGACACACAAGCAGACCCTGTCACTTTGGCTCTCAGCCTTTTCCTTTGCCTGGAAAGAGGGAACATGCCTGGAACCTCCTACGGTGCTTTTCTCGGCCCTAGCAGACTGCAGTTCAAAACATGCTAAACGTCCAGCAATAACTCCCAAAGTAAAGAAGCTAGGACTGAAAGGCATAGCTTGTCTGAAACCTCCTAACAGGACACACAAGCTGACCCTGTCACTTTGGCTCTCAGCCTTTTCCTTTGCCTGGAAAGAAGGAACATACCTGCTCCCTCCTACAGTGCTTTTCTCGGCCCTAGCAGACTGCAGTTCAAAACATGCTAAACGTCCAGCAATAACTCCCAAAGTAAAGAAGCTAGGACTGAAAGGCATAGCTTGTCTGAAACCTCCTAACAGGACACACAAGCAGACCCTGTCACTTTGGCTCTCAGCCTTTTCCTTTGCCTGGAAAGAGGGAACATGCCTGGAACCTCCTACGGTGCTTTTCTCGGCCCTAGCAGACTGCAGTTCAAAACATGCTAAACGTCCAGCAATAACTCCCAAAGTAAAGAAGCTAGGCATGAAAGGCATAGCTTGTATGAAACCTCCTAACAGGACACACAAGCAGACCCTGTCACTTTGGCTCTCAGCCTTTTCCTTTGCCTGGAAAGAGGGAACATGCCTGGAACCTCCTACGGTGCTTTTCTCGGCCCTAGCAGACTGCAGTTCAAAACATGCTAAACGTCCAGCAATAACTCCCAAAGTAAAGAAGCTAGGCATGAAAGGCATAGCTTGTCAGAAACCTCCTAACAGGACACACAAGCAGACCCTGTCACTTTGGCTCTCAGCCTTTTCCTTTGCCTGGAAAGAAGGAACATACCTGCTACCTCCTACAGTGCTTTTCTCGGGCCTAGCAGACTGCAGTTCAAAACATGCTAAACGTCCAGCAATAACTCCCAAAGTAAAGAAGCTAGGCATGAAAGGCATAGCTTGTCTGAAACCTCCTAACAGGACACACAAGCAGACCCTGTCACTTTGGCTCTCAGCCTTTTCCTTTGCCTGGAAAGAAGGAACATACCTGCTCCCTCCTACAGTGCTTTTCTCGGCCCTAGCAGACTGCAGTTCAAAACATGCTAAACGTCCAGCAATAACTCCCAAAGTAAAGAAGCTAGGACTGAAAGGCATAGCTTGTCTGAAACCTCCTAACAGGACACACAAGCAGACCCTGTCACTTTGGCTCTCAGCCTTTTCCTTTGCCTGGAAAGAGGGAACATGCCTGGAAGCTCCTACGGTGCTTTTCTCGGCCCTAGCAGACTGCAGTTCAAAACATGCTAAACGTCCAGCAATAACTCCCAAAGTAAAGAAGCTAGGCATGAAAGGCATAGCTTGTATGAAACCTCCTAACAGGACACACAAGCAGACCCTGTCACTTTGGCTCTCAGCCTTTTCCTTTGCCTGGAAAGAAGGAACATACCTGCTCCCTCCTACAGTGCTTTTCTCGGCCCTAGCAGACTGCAGTTCAAAACATGCTAAACGTCCAGCAATAACTCCCAAAGTAAAGAAGCTAGGACTGAAAGGCATAGCTTGTCTGAAACCTCCTAACAGGACACACAAGCAGACCCTGTCACTTTGGCTCTCAGCCTTTTCCTTTGCCTGGAAAGAGGGAACATGCCTGGAAGCTCCTACGGTGCTTTTCTCGGCCCTAGCAGACTGCAGTTCAAAACATGCTAAACGTCCAGCAATAACTCCCAAAGTAAAGAAGCTAGGCATGAAAGGCATAGCTTGTATGAAACCTCCTAACAGGACACACAAGCAGACCCTGTCACTTTGGCTCTCAGCCTTTTCCTTTGCCTGGAAAGAGGGAACATGCCTGGAACCTCCTACGGTGCTTTTCTCGGCCCTAGCAGACTGCAGTTCAAAACATGCTAAACGTCCAGCAATAACTCCCAAAGTAAAGAAGCTAGGCATGAAAGGCATAGCTTGTCAGAAACCTCCTAACAGGACACACAAGCAGACCCTGTCACTTTGGCTCTCAGCCTTTTCCTTTGCCTGGAAAGAAGGAACATACCTGCTACCTCCTACAGTGCTTTTCTCGGGCCTAGCAGACTGCAGTTCAAAACATGCTAAACGTCCAGCAATAACTCCCAAAGTAAAGAAGCTAGGCATGAAAGGCATAGCTTGTCTGAAACCTCCTAACAGGACACACAAGCTGACCCTGTCACTTTGGCTCTCAGCCTTTTCCTTTGCCTGGAAAGAAGGAACATACCTGCTCCCTCCTACAGTGCTTTTCTCGGCCCTAGCAGACTGCAGTTCAAAACATGCTAAACGTCCAGCAATAACTCCCAAAGTAAAGAAGCTAGGACTGAAAGGCATAGCTTGTCTGAAACCTCCTAACAGGACACACAAGCAGACCCTGTCACTTTGGCTCTCAGCCTTTTCCTTTGCCTGGAAAGAGGGAACATGCCTGGAAGCTCCTACGGTGCTTTTCTCGGCCCTAGCAGACTGCAGTTCAAAACATGCTAAACGTCCAGCAATAACTCCCAAAGTAAAGAAGCTAGGACTGAAAGGCATAGCTTGTCTGAAACCTCCTAACAGGACACACAAGCTGACCCTGTCACTTTGGCTCTCAGCCTTTTCCTTTGCCTGGAAAGAAGGAACATACCTGCTACCTCCTACAGTGCTTTTCTCGGCCCTAGCAGACTGCAGTTCAAAACATGCTAAACGTCCAGCAATAACTCCCAAAGTAAAGAAGCTAGGACGGAAACGCATAGCTTGTCTGAAACCTCCTAACAGGACACACAAGCAGACCCTGTCACTTTGGCTCTCAGCCTTTTCCTTTGCCTGGAAAGAGGGAACATGCCTGGAACCTCCTACGGTGCTTTTCTCGGCCCTAGCAGACTGCAGTTCAAAACATGCTAAACGTCCAGCCATAACACCCAAATTAAAGAAACTAGGCATGAAAGGCATAGCTTGTCTGAAACCTCCTAACAGGACGCACAAGCAGACCCTGTCACTTTGGCTCTCAGCCTTTTCCTTTGCCTGGAAAGAAGGAACATACCTGCTACATCCTACAGTGCTTTTCTCGGCCCTAGCAGACTGCAGTTCAAAACATGCTAAACGTCCAGCAATAACTCCCAAAGTAAAGAAGCTAGGACTGAAAGGCATAGCTTGTCTGAAACCTCCTAACAGGACACACAAGCAGACCCTGCCACTTTGGCTCTCAGCCTTTTCCTTTGCCTGGAAAGAGGGAACATGCCTGGAACCTCCTACGGTGCTTTTCTCGGCCCTAGCAGACTACAGTTCAAAACATGCTAAACGTCCAGCAATAACTCCCAAAGTAAAGAAGCTAGGCATGAAAGGCATAGCTTGTCTGAAACCTCCTAACAGGACACACAAGCAGACCCTGTCACTTTGGCTCTCAGCCTTTTCCTTTGCCTGGAAAGAAGGAACATACCTGCTCCCTCCTACAGTGCTTTTCTCGGCCCTAGCAGACTGCAGTTCAAAACATGCTAAACGTCCAGCAATAACTCCCAAAGTAAAGAAGCTAGGCATGAAAGGCATAGCTTGTATGAAACCTCCTAACAGGACACACAAGCAGACCCTGTCACTTTGGCTCTCAGCCTTTTCCTTTGCCTGGAAAGAAGGAACATACCTGCTCCCTCCTACAGTGCTTTTCTCGGCCCTAGCAGACTGCAGTTCAAAACATGCTAAACGTCCAGCAATAACTCCCAAAGTAAAGAAGCTAGGCATGAAAGGCATAGCTTGTCTGAAACCTCCTAACAGGACACACAAGCAGACCCTGTCACTTTGGCTCTCAGCCTTTTCCTTTGCCTGGAAAGAGGGAACATGCCTGGAACCTCCTACGGTGCTTTTCTCGGCCCTAGCAGACTGCAGTTCAAAACATGCTAAACGTCCAGCAATAACTCCCAAAGTAAAGAAGCTAGGACTGAAAGGCATAGCTTGTCTGAAACCTCCTAACAGGACACACAAGCAGACCCTGTCACTTTGGCTCTCAGCCTTTTCCTTTGCCTGGAAAGAGGGAACATGCCTGGAAGCTCCTACGGTGCTTTTCTCGGCCCTAGCAGACTGCAGTTCAAAACATGCTAAACGTCCAGCAATAACTCCCAAAGTAAAGAAGCTAGGACTGAAAGGCATAGCTTGTCTGAAACCTCCTAACAGGACACACAAGCAGACCCTGTCACTTTGGCTCTCAGCCTTTTCCTTTGCCTGGAAAGAGGGAACATGCCTGGAAGCTCCTACGGTGCTTATCTCGGCCCTAGCAGACTGCAGTTCAAAACATGCTAAACGTCCAGCAATAACTCCCAAAGTAAAGAAGCTAGGACTGAAAGGCATAGCTTGTCTGAAACCTCCTAACAGGACACACAAGCAGACCCTGTCACTTTGGCTCTCAGCCTTTTCCTTTGCCTGGAAAGAAGGAACATACCTGCTACCTCCTACAGTGCTTTTCTCGGCCCTAGCAGACTGCAGTTCAAAACATGCTAAACGTCCAGCAATAACTCCCAAAGTAAAGAAGCTAGGACTGAAAGGCATAGCTTGTCTGAAACCTCCTAACAGGACACACAAGCAGACCCTGTCACTTTGGCTCTCAGCCTTTTCCTTTGCCTGGAAAGAGGGAACATGCCTGGAACCTCCTACGGTGCTTTTCTCGGCCCTAGCAGACTGCAGTTCAAAACATGCTAAACGTCCAGCAATAACTCCCAAAGTAAAGAAGCTAGGCATGAAAGGCATAGCTTGTCTGAAACCTCCTAACAGGACACACAAGCAGACCCTGTCACTTTGGCTCTCAGCCTTTTCCTTTGCCTGGAAAGAAGGAACATACCTGCTACCTCCTACAGTGCTTTTCTCGGCCCTAGCAGACTGCAGTTCAAAACATGCTAAACGTCCAGCAATAACTCCCAAAGTAAAGAAGCTAGGCATGAAAGGCATAGCTTGTCTGAAACCTCCTAACAGGACACACAAGCAGACCCTGTCACTTTGGCTCTCAGCCTTTTCCTTTGCCTGGAAAGAGGGAACATGCCTGGAACCTCCTACGGTGCTTTTCTCGGCCCTAGCAGACTGCAGTTCAAAACATGCTAAACGTCCAGCAATAACTCCCAAAGTAAAGAAGCTAGGACTGAAAGGCATAGCTTGTCTGAAACCTCCTAACAGGACACACAAGCAGACCCTGTCACTTTGGCTCTCAGCCTTTTCCTTTGCCTGGAAAGAGGGAACATGCCTGGAACCTCCTACGGTGCTTTTCTCGGCCCTAGCAGACTGCAGTTCAAAACATGCTAAACGTCCAGCAATAACTCCCAAAGTAAAGAAGCTAGGCATGAAAGGCATAGCTTGTCAGAAACCTCCTAACAGGACACACAAGCAGACCCTGTCACTTTGGCTCTCAGCCTTTTCCTTTGCCTGGAAAGAAGGAACATACCTGCTACCTCCTACAGTGCTTTTCTCGGCCCTAGCAGACTGCAGTTCAAAACATGCTAAACGTCCAGCAATAACTCCCAAAGTAAAGAAGCTAGGCATGAAAGGCATAGCTTGTCTGAAACCTCCTAACAGGACACACAAGCAGACCCTGTCACTTTGGCTCTCAGCCTTTTCCTTTGCCTGGAAAGAGGGAACATGCCTGGAACCTCCTACGGTGCTTTTCTCGGCCCTAGCAGACTGCAGTTCAAAACATGCTAAACGTCCAGCAATAACTCCCAAAGTAAAGAAGCTAGGACTGAAAGGCATAGCTTGTCTGAAACCTCCTAACAGGACACACAAGCAGACCCTGTCACTTTGGCTCTCAGCCTTTTCCTTTGCCTGGAAAGAGGGAACATGCCTGGAACCTCCTACGGTGCTTTTCTCGGCCCTAGCAGACTGCAGTTCAAAACATGCTAAACGTCCAGCAATAACTCCCAAAGTAAAGAAGCTAGGCATGAAAGGCATAGCTTGTCAGAAACCTCCTAACAGGACACACAAGCAGACCCTGTCACTTTGGCTCTCAGCCTTTTCCTTTGCCTGGAAAGAAGGAACATACATGCTACCTCCTACAGTGCTTTTCTCGGCCCTAGCAGACTGCAGTTCAAAACATGCTAAACGTCCAGCAATAACTCCCAAAGTAAAGAAGCTAGGCATGAAAGGCATAGCTTGTCTGAAACCTCCTAACAGGACACACAAGCAGACCCTGTCACTTTGGCTCTCAGCCTTTTCCTTTGCCTGGAAAGAGGGAACATGCCTGGAACCTCCTACGGTGCTTTTCTCGGCCCTAGCAGACTGCAGTTCAAAACATGCTAAACGTCCAGCAATAACTCCCAAAGTAAAGAAGCTAGGACTGAAAGGCATAGCTTGTCTGAAACCTCCTAACAGGACACACAAGCAGACCCTGTCACTTTGGCTCTCAGCCTTTTCCTTTGCCTGGAAAGAGGGAACATGCCTGGAACCTCCTACGGTGCTTTTCTCGGCCCTAGCAGACTGCAGTTCAAAACATGCTAAACGTCCAGCAATAACTCCCAAATTATAGAAGCTAGGACTGAAAGGCATAGCTTGTCTGAAACCTCCTAACAGGACACACAAGCAGACCCTGTCACTTTGGCTCTCAGCCTTTTCCTTTGCCTGGAAAGAGGGAACATGCCTGGAACCTCCTACGGTGCTTTTCTCGGCCCTAGCAGACTGCAGTTCAAAACATGCTAAACGTCCAGCAATAACTCCCAAATTAAAGAAACTAGGCATGAAAGGCATAGCTTGTCTGAAACCTCCTAACAGGACGCACAAGCAGACCCTGTCACTTTGGCTCTCAGCCTTTTCCTTTGCCTGGAAAGAAGGAACATACCTGCTACCTCCTACAGTGCTTTTCTCGGCCCTAGCAGACTGCAGTTCAAAACATGCTAAACGTCCAGCAATAACTCCCAAAGTAAAGAAGCTAGGACTGAAAGGCATAGCTTGTCTGAAACCTCCTAACAGGACACACAAGCAGACCCTGCCACTTTGGCTCTCAGCCTTTTCCTTTGCCTGGAAAGAGGGAACATGCCTGGAACCTCCTACGGTGCTTTTCTCGGCCCTAGCAGACTACAGTTCAAAACATGCTAAACGTCCAGCAATAACTCCCAAAGTAAAGAAGCTAGGACTGAAAGGCATAGCTTGTCTGAAACCTCCTAACAGGACACACAAGCAGACCCTGTCACTTTGGCTCTCAGCCTTTTCCTTTGCCTGGAAAGAGGGAACATGCCTGGAACCTCCTACGGTGCTTTTCTCGGCCCTAGCAGACTGCAGTTCAAAACATGCTAAACGTCCAGCAATAACTCCCAAAGTAAAGAAGCTAGGCATGAAAGGCATAGCTTGTCTGAAACCTCCTAACAGGACACACAAGCAGACCCTGTCACTTTGGCTCTCAGCCTTTTCCTTTGCCTGGAAAGAAGGAACATACCTGCTACCTCCTACAGTGCTTTTCTCGGCCCTAGCAGACTGCAGTTCAAAACATGCTAAACGTCCAGCAATAACTCCCAAAGTAAAGAAGCTAGGCATGAAAGGCATAGCTTGTCTGAAACCTCCTAACAGGACACACAAGCAGACCCTGTCACTTTGGCTCTCAGCCTTTTCCTTTGCCTGGAAAGAGGGAACATGCCTGGAACCTCCTACGGTGCTTTTCTCGGCCCTAGCAGACTGCAGTTCAAAACATGCTAAACGTCCAGCAATAACTCCCAAAGTAAAGAAGCTAGGCATGAAAGGCATAGCTTGTCAGAAACCTCCTAACAGGACACACAAGCAGACCCTGTCACTTTGGCTCTCAGCCTTTTCCTTTGCCTGGAAAGAAGGAACATACCTGCTACCTCCTACAGTGCTTTTCTCGGCCCTAGCAGACTGCAGTTCAAAACATGCTAAACGTCCAGCAATAACTCCCAAAGTAAAGAAGCTAGGACTGAAAGGCATAGCTTGTCTGAAACCTCCTAACAGGACACACAAGCAGACCCTGTCACTTTGGCTCTCAGCCTTTTCCTTTGCCTGGAAAGAGGGAACATGCCTGGAACCTCCTACGGTGCTTTTCTCGGCCCTAGCAGACTGCAGTTCAAAACATGCTAAACGTCCAGCAATAACTCCCAAAGTAAAGAAGCTAGGACTGAAAGGCATAGCTTGTCTGAAACCTCCTAACAGGACACACAAGCAGACCCTGTCACTTTGGCTCTCAGCCTTTTCCTTTGCCTGGAAAGAGGGAACATGCCTGGAACCTCCTACGGTGCTTTTCTCGGCCCTAGCAGACTGCAGTTCAAAACATGCTAAACGTCCAGCAATAACTCCCAAAGTAAAGAAGCTAGGCATGAAAGGCATAGCTTGTCTGAAACCTCCTAACAGGACACACAAGCAGACCCTGTCACTTTGGCTCTCAGCCTTTTCCTTTGCCTGGAAAGAGGGAACATGCCTGGAACCTCCTACGGTGCTTTTCTCGGCCCTAGCAGACTGCAGTTCAAAACATGCTAAACGTCCAGCAATAACTCCCAAAGTAAAGAAGCTAGGACTGAAAGGCATAGCTTGTCTGAAACCTCCTAACAGGACACACAAGCAGACCCTGTCACTTTGGCTCTCAGCCTTTTCCTTTGCCTGGAAAGAGGGAACATGCCTGGAACCTCCTACGGTGCTTTTCTCGGCCCTAGCAGACTGCAGTTCAAAACATGCTAAACGTCCAGCAATAACTCCCAAATTAAAGAAACTAGGCATGAAAGGCATAGCTTGTCTGAAACCTCCTAACAGGACGCACAAGCAGACCCTGTCACTTTGGCTCTCAGCCTTTTCCTTTGCCTGGAAAGAAGGAACATACCTGCTACCTCCTACGGTGCTTTTCTCGGCCCTAGCAGACTACAGTTCAAAACATGCTAAACGTCCAGCAATAACTCCCAAAGTAAAGAAGCTAGGACTGAAAGGCATAGCTTGTCTGAAACCTCCTAACAGGACACACAAGCAGATCCTGTCACTTTGGCTCTCAGCCTTTTCCTTTGCCTGGAAAGAAGGAACATACCTGCTCCCTCCTACAGTGCTTTTCTCGGCCCTAGCAGACTGCAGTTCAAAACATGCTAAACGTCCAGCAATAACTCCCAAAGTAAAGAAGCTAGGACTGAAAGGCATAGCTTGTATGAAACCTCCTAACAGGACACACAAGCAGACCCTGTCACTTTGGCTCTCAGCCTTTTCCTTTGCCTGGAAAGAAGGAACATACCTGCTACCTGCTACAGTGCTTTTCTCGGCCCTAGCAGACTGCAGTTCAAAACATGCTAAACGTCCAGCAATAACTCCCAAAGTAAAGAAGCTAGGCATGAAAGGCATAGCTTGTCTGAAACCTCCTAACAGGACACACAAGCAGACCCTGTCACTTTGGCTCTCAGCCTTTTCCTTTGCCTGGAAAGAGGGAACATGCCTGGAACCTCCTACGGTGCTTTTCTCGGCCCTAGCAGACTGCAGTTCAAAACATGCTAAACGTCCATCAATAACTCCCAAAGTAAAGAAGCTAGGACTGAAAGGCATAGCTTGTCTGAAACCTCCTAACAGGACACACAAGCAGACCCTGTCACTTTGGCTCTCAGCCTTTTCCTTTGCCTGGAAAGAGGGAACATGCCTGGAAGCTCCTACGGTGCTTTTCTCGGCCCTAGCAGACTGCAGTTCAAAACATGCTAAACGTCCAGCAATAACTCCCAAAGTAAAGAAGCTAGGACTGAAAGGCATAGCTTGTCTGAAACCTCCTAACAGGACACACAAGCAGACCCTGTCACTTTGGCTCTCAGCCTTTTCCTTTGCCTGGAAAGAGGGAACATGCCTGGAAGCTCCTACGGTGCTTATCTCGGCCCTAGCAGACTGCAGTTCAAAACATGCTAAACGTCCAGCAATAACTCCCAAAGTAAAGAAGCTAGGCAGGAAAGGCATAGCTTGTCAGAAACCTCCTAACAGGACACACAAGCAGACCCTGTCACTTTGGCTCTCAGCCTTTTCCTTTGCCTGGAAAGAAGGAACATACCTGCTACCTCCTACAGTGCTTTTCTCGGCCCTAGCAGACTGCAGTTCAAAACATGCTAAACGTCCAGCAATAACTCCCAAAGTAAAGAAGCTAGGCATGAAAGGCATAGCTTGTCTGAAACCTCCTAACAGGACACACAAGCAGACCCTGTCACTTTGGCTCTCAGCCTTTTCCTTTGCCTGGAAAGAGGGAACATGCCTGGAACCTCCTACGGTGCTTTTCTCGGCCCTAGCAGACTGCAGTTCAAAACATGCTAAACGTCCAGCAATAACTCCCAAAGTAAAGAAGCTAGGCATGAAAGGCATAGCTTGTCTGAAACCTCCTAACAGGACACACAAGCAGACCCTGTCACTTTGGCTCTCAGCCTTTTCCTTTGCCTGGAAAGAAGGAACATACCTGCTACCTCCTACAGTGCTTTTCTCGGCCCTAGCAGACTGCAGTTCAAAACATGCTAAACGTCCAGCAATAACTCCCAAAGTAAAGAAGCTAGGCATGAAAGGCATAGCTTGTCTGAAACCTCCTAACAGGACACACAAGCAGACCCTGTCACTTTGGCTCTCAGCCTTTTCCTTTGCCTGGAAAGAGGGAACATGCCTGGAACCTCCTACGGTGCTTTTCTCGGCCCTAGCAGACTGCAGTTCAAAACATGCTAAACGTCCAGCAATAACTCCCAAAGTAAAGAAGCTAGGACTGAAAGGCATAGCTTGTCTGAAACCTCCTAACAGGACACACAAGCAGACCCTGTCACTTTGGCTCTCAGCCTTTTCCTTTGCCTGGAAAGAGGGAACATGCCTGGAACCTCCTACGGTGCTTTTCTCGGCCCTAGCAGACTGCAGTTCAAAACATGCTAAACGTCCAGCAATAACTCCCAAAGTAAAGAAGCTAGGCATGAAAGGCATAGCTTGTCAGAAACCTCCTAACAGGACACACAAGCAGACCCTGTCACTTTGGCTCTCAGCCTTTTCCTTTGCCTGGAAAGAAGGAACATACCTGCTACCTCCTACAGTGCTTTTCTCGGCCCTAGCAGACTGCAGTTCAAAACATGCTAAACGTCCAGCAATAACTCCCAAAGTAAAGAAGCTAGGCATGAAAGGCATAGCTTGTCTGAAACCTCCTAACAGGACACACAAGCAGACCCTGTCACTTTGGCTCTCAGCCTTTTCCTTTGCCTGGAAAGAGGGAACATGCCTGGAACCTCCTACGGTGCTTTTCTCGGCCCTAGCAGACTGCAGTTCAAAACATGCTAAACGTCCAGCAATAACTCCCAAAGTAAAGAAGCTAGGACTGAAAGGCATAGCTTGTCTGAAACCTCCTAACAGGACACACAAGCAGACCCTGTCACTTTGGCTCTCAGCCTTTTCCTTTGCCTGGAAAGAGGGAACATGCCTGGAACCTCCTACGGTGCTTTTCTCGGCCCTAGCAGACTGCAGTTCAAAACATGCTAAACGTCCAGCAATAACTCCCAAAGTAAAGAAGCTAGGCATGAAAGGCATAGCTTGTCAGAAACCTCCTAACAGGACACACAAGCAGACCCTGTCACTTTGGCTCTCAGCCTTTTCCTTTGCCTGGAAAGAAGGAACATACCTGCTACCTCCTACAGTGCTTTTCTCGGCCCTAGCAGACTGCAGTTCAAAACATGCTAAACGTCCAGCAATAACTCCCAAAGTAAAGAAGCTAGGACTGAAAGGCATAGCTTGTCTGAAACCTCCTAACAGGACACACAAGCAGACCCTGTCACTTTGGCTCTCAGCCTTTTCCTTTGCCTGGAAAGAGGGAACATGCCTGGAACCTCCTACGGTGCTTTTCTCGGCCCTAGCAGACTGCAGTTCAAAACATGCTAAACGTCCAGCAATAACTCCCAAAGTAAAGTGCTAGGACTGAAAGGCATAGCTTGTCTGAAACCTCCTAACAGGACACACAAGCAGACCCTGTCACTTTGGCTCTCAGCCTTTTCCTTTGCCTGGAAAGAGGGAACATGCCTGGAACCTCCTACGGTGCTTTTCTCGGCCCTAGCAGACTGCAGTTCAAAACATGCTAAACGTCCAGCAATAACTCCCAAATTATAGAAGCTAGGACTGAAAGGCATAGCTTGTCTGAAACCTCCTAACAGGACACACAAGCAGACCCTGTCACTTTGGCTCTCAGCCTTTTCCTTTGCCTGGAAAGAGGGAACATGCCTGGAACCTCCTACGGTGCTTTTCTCGGCCCTAGCAGACTGCAGTTCAAAACATGCTAAACGTCCAGCAATAACTCCCAAAGTAAAGAAGCTAGGACTGAAAGGCATAGCTTGTCTGAAACCTCCTAACAGGACACACAAGCAGACCCTGTCACTTTGGCTCTCAGCCTTTTCCTTTGCCTGGAAAGAAGGAACATACCTGCTACCTCCTACAGTGCTTTTCTCGGCCCTAGCAGACTGCAGTTCAAAACATGCTAAACGTCCAGCAATAACTCCCAAAGTAAAGAAGCTAGGCATGAAAGGCATAGCTTGTCTGAAACCTCCTAACAGGACACACAAGCAGACCCTGTCACTTTGGCTCCCAGCCTTTTCCTTTGCCTGGAAAGAGGGAACATGCCTGGAACCTCCTACGGTGCTTTTCTCGGCCCTAGCAGACTGCAGTTCAAAACATGCTAAACGTCCAGCAATAACTCCCAAAGTAAAGAAGCTAGGACTGAAAGGCATAGCTTGTCTGAAACCTCCTAACAGGACACACAAGCAGACCCTGTCACTTTGGCTCTCAGCCTTTTCCTTTGCCTGGAAAGAGGGAACATGCCTGGAACCTCCTACGGTGCTTTTCTCGGCCCTAGCAGACTGCAGTTCAAAACATGCTAAACGTCCAGCAATAACTCCCAAAGTAAAGAAGCTAGGACTGAAAGGCATAGCTTGTCTGAAACCTCCTAACAGGACACACAAGCAGACCCTGTCACTTTGGCTCTCAGCCTTTTCCTTTGCCTGGAAAGAAGGAACATACCTGCTACCTCCTACAGTGCTTTTCTCGGCCCTAGCAGACTGCAGTTCAAAACATGCTAAACGTCCAGCAATAACTCCCAAAGTAAAGAAGCTAGGCATGAAAGGCATAGCTTGTCTGAAACCTCCTAACAGGACACACAAGCAGACCCTGTCACTTTGGCTCCCAGCCTTTTCCTTTGCCTGGAAAGAGGGAACATGCCTGGAACCTCCTACGGTGCTTTTCTCGGCCCTAGCAGACTGCAGTTCAAAACATGCTAAACGTCCAGCAATAACTCCCAAAGTAAAGAAGCTAGGACTGAAAGGCATAGCTTGTCTGAAACCTCCTAACAGGACACACAAGCTGACCCTGTCACTTTGGCTCTCAGCCTTTTCCTTTGCCTGGAAAGAAGGAACATACCTGCTCCCTCCTACAGTGCTTTTCTCGGCCCTAGCAGACTGCAGTTCAAAACATGCTAAACGTCCAGCAATAACTCCCAAAGTAAAGAAGCTAGGACTGAAAGGCATAGCTTGTCTGAAACCTCCTAACAGGACACACAAGCAGACCCTGTCACTTTGGCTCTCAGCCTTTTCCTTTGCCTGGAAAGAAGGAACATACCTGCTACCTCCTACAGTGCTTTTCTCGGCCCTAGCAGACTGCAGTTCAAAACATGCTAAACGTCCAGCAATAACTCCCAAAGTAAAGAAGCTAGGCATGAAAGGCATAGCTTGTCTGAAACCTCCTAACAGGACACACAAGCAGACCCTGTCACTTTGGCTCCCAGCCTTTTCCTTTGCCTGGAAAGAGGGAACATGCCTGGAACCTCCTACGGTGCTTTTCTCGGCCCTAGCAGACTGCAGTTCAAAACATGCTAAACGTCCAGCAATAACTCCCAAAGTAAAGAAGCTAGGACTGAAAGGCATAGCTTGTCTGAAACCTCCTAACAGGACACACAAGCTGACCCTGTCACTTTGGCTCTCAGCCTTTTCCTTTGCCTGGAAAGAAGGAACATACCTGCTCCCTCCTACAGTGCTTTTCTCGGCCCTAGCAGACTGCAGTTCAAAACATGCTAAACGTCCAGCAATAACTCCCAAAGTAAAGAAGCTAGGACTGAAAGGCATAGCTTGTCTGAAACCTCCTAACAGGACACACAAGCAGACCCTGTCACTTTGGCTCTCAGCCTTTTCCTTTGCCTGGAAAGAGGGAACATGCCTGGAACCTCCTACGGTGCTTTTCTCGGCCCTAGCAGACTGCAGTTCAAAACATGCTAAACGTCCAGCAATAACTCCCAAAGTAAAGAAGCTAGGACTGAAAGGCATAGCTTGTCTGAAACCTCCTAACAGGACACACAAGCAGACCCTGTCACTTTGGCTCTCAGCCTTTTCCTTTGCCTGGAAAGAGGGAACATGCCTGGAACCTCCTACGGTGCTTTTCTCGGCCCTAGCAGACTGCAGTTCAAAACATGCTAAACGTCCAGCAATAACTCCCAAAGTAAAGAAGCTAGGATGGAAAGGCATAGCTTGTCTGAAACCTCCTAACAGGACACACAAGCAGACCCTGTCACTTTGGCTCTCAGCCTTTTCCTTTGCCTGGAAAGAGGGAACATGCCTGGAACCTCCTACGGTGCTTTTCTCGGCCCTAGCAGACTGCAGTTCAAAACATGCTAAACGTCCAGCAATAACTCCCAAATTAAAGAAGCTAGGCCTGAAAGGCATAGCTTGTCTGAAACCTCCTAACAGGACACACAAGCAGACCCTGTCACTTTGGCTCTCAGCCTTTTCCTTTGCCTGGAAAGAAGGAGCATACCTGCTACCTCCTACAGTGCTTTTCTCGGCCCTAGCAGACTGCAGTTCAAAACATGCTAAACGTCCAGCAATAACTCCCAAAGTAAAGAAGCTAGGACTGAAAGGCATAGCTTGTCTGAAACCTCCTAACAGGACACACAAGCAGACCCTGTCACTTTGGCTCTCAGCCTTTTCCTTTGCCTGGAAAGAGGGAACATACCTGCTCCCTCCTACAGTGCTTTTCTCGGCCCTAGCAGACTGCAGTTCAAAACATGCTAAACGTCCAGCAATAACTCCCAAAGTAAAGAAGCTAGGACTGAAAGGCATAGCTTGTCTGAAACCTCCTAACAGGACACACAAGCAGACCCTGTCACTTTGGCTCTCAGCCTTTTCCTTTGCCTGGAAAGAGGGAACATGCCTGGAAGCTCCTACGGTGCTTTTCTCGGCCCTAGCAGACTGCAGTTCAAAACATGCTAAACGTCCAGCAATAACTCCCAAAGTAAAGAAGCTAGGACTGAAAGGCATAGCTTGTCTGAAACCTCCTAACAGGACACACAAGCAGACCCTGTCACTTTGGCTCTCAGCCTTTTCCTTTGCCTGGAAAGAGGGAACATGCCTGGAACCTCCTACGGTGCTTTTCTCGGCCCTAGCAGACTGCAGTTCAAAACATGCTAAACGACCAGCAATAACTCCCAAAGTAAAGAAGCTAGGCATGAAAGGCATAGCTTGTCTGAAACCTCCTAACAGGACACACAAGCAGACCCTGTCACTTTGGCTCTCAGCCTTTTCCTTTGCCTGGAAAGAGGGAACATGCCTGGAAGCTCCTACGGTGCTTTTCTCGGCCCTAGCAGACTGCAGTTCAAAACATGCTAAACGTCCAGCAATAACTCCCAAAGTAAAGAAGCTAGGACTGAAAGGCATAGCTTGTCTGAAACCTCCTAACAGGACACACAAGCAGACCCTGTCACTTTGGCTCTCAGCCTTTTCCTTTGCCTGGAAAGAAGGAACATACCTGATACCTCCTACAGTGCTTTTCTCGGCCCTAGCAGACTGCAGTTCAAAACATGCTAAACGTCCAGCAATAACTCCCAAAGTAAAGAAGCTAGGACTGAAAGGCATAGCTTGTCTGAAACCTCCTAACAGGACACACAAGCAGACCCTGTCACTTTGGCTCTCAGCCTTTTCCTTTGCCTGGAAAGAGGGAACATGCCTGGAACCTCCTACGGTGCTTTTCTCGGCCCTAGCAGACTGCAGTTCAAAACATGCTAAAAGTCCAGCAATAACTCCCAAAGTAAAGAAGCTAGGACTGAAAGGCATAGCTTGTCTGAAACCTCCTAACAGGACACACAAGCAGACCCTGTCACTTTGGCTCTCAGCCTTTTCCTTTGCCTGGAAAGAAGGAACATACCTGCTACCTCCTACAGTGCTTTTCTCGGCCCTAGCAGACTGCAGTTCAAAACATGCTAAACGTCCAGCAATAACTCCCAAAGTAAAGAAGCTAGGACTGAAAGGCATAGCTTGTCTGAAACCTCCTAACATTACACACAAGCAGACCCTGTCACTTTGGCTCTCAGCCTTTTCCTTTGCCTGGAAAGAGGGAACATGCCTGGAACCTCCTACGGTGCTTTTCTCGGCCCTAGCAGACTGCAGTTCAAAACATGCTAAACGTCCAGCAATAACTCCCAAAGTAAAGAAGCTAGGCCTGAAAGGCATAGCTTGTCTGAAACCTCCTAACAGGACACACAAGCAGACCCTGTCACTTTGGCTCTCAGCCTTTTCCTTTGCCTGGAAAGAAGGAACATACCTGCTACCTCCTACAGTGCTTTTCTCGGCCCTAGCAGACTGCAGTTCAAAACATGCTAAACGTCCAGCAATAACTCCCAAAGTAAAGAAGCTAGGACTGAAAGGCATAGCTTGTCTGAAACCTCCTAACAGGACACACAAGCAGACCCTGTCACTTTGGCTCTCAGCCTTTTCCTTTGCCTGGAAAGAGGGAACATGCCTGGAACCTCCTACGGTGCTTTTCTCGGCCCTAGCAGACTGCAGTTCAAAACATGCTAAACGTCCAGCAATAACTCCCAAAGTAAAGAAGCTAGGACTGAAAGGCATAGCTTGTCTGAAACCTCCTAACAGGACACACAAGCTGACCCTGTCACTTTGGCTCTCAGCCTTTTCCTTTGCCTGGAAAGAAGGAACATACCTGCTCCCTCCTACAGTGCTTTTCTCGGCCCTAGCAGACTGCAGTTCAAAACATGCTAAACGTCCAGCAATAACTCCCAAAGTAAAGAAGCTAGGACTGAAAGGCATAGCTTGTCTGAAACCTCCTAACAGGACACACAAGCAGACCCTGTCACTTTGGCTCTCAGCCTTTTCCTTTGCCTGGAAAGAGGGAACATGCCTGGAACCTCCTACGGTGCTTTTCTCGGCCCTAGCAGACTGCAGTTCAAAACATGCTAAACGTCCAGCAATAACTCCCAAAGTAAAGAAGCTAGGCATGAAAGGCATAGCTTGTCTGAAACCTCCTAACAGGACACACAAGCAGACCCTGTCACTTTGGCTCTCAGCCTTTTCCTTTGCCTGGAAAGAGGGAACATGCCTGGAACCTCCTACGGTGCTTTTCTCGGCCCTAGCAGACTGCAGTTCAAAACATGCTAAACGTCCAGCAATAACTCCCAAAGTAAAGAAGCTAGGCATGAAAGGCATAGCTTGTCTGAAACCTCCTAACAGGACACACAAGCAGACCCTGTCACTTTGGCTCTCAGCCTTTTCCTTTGCCTGGAAAGAGGGAACATGCCTGGAACCTCCTACGGTGCTTTTCTCGGCCCTAGCAGACTGCAGTTCAAAACATGCTAAACGTCCAGCAATAACTCCCAAATTAAAGAAACTAGGCATGAAAGGCATAGCTTGTCTGAAACCTCCTAACAGGACGCACAAGCAGACCCTGTCACTTTGGCTCTCAGCCTTTTCCTTTGCCTGGAAAGAAGGAACATACCTGCTACCTCCTACAGTGCTTTTCTCGGCCCTAGCAGACTGCAGTTCAAAACATGCTAAACGTCCAGCAATAACTCCCAAAGTAAAGAAGCTAGGACTGAAAGGCATAGCTTGTCTGAAACCTCCTAACAGGACACACAAGCAGACCCTGTCACTTTGGCTCTCAGCCTTTTCCTTTGCCTGGAAAGAGGGAACATACCTGCTCCCTCCTACAGTGCTTTTCTCGGCCCTAGCAGACTGCAGTTCAAAACATGCTAAACGTCCAGCAATAACTCCCAAAGTAAAGAAGCTAGGACTGAAAGGCATAGCTTGTCTGAAACCTCCTAACAGGACACACAAGCAGACCCCGTCACTTTGGCTCTCAGCCTTTTCCTTTGCCTGGAAAGAGGGAACATGCCTGGAACCTCCTACGGTGCTTTTCTCGGCCCTAGCAGACTGCAGTTCAAAACATGCTAAACGTCCAGCAATAACTCCCAAAGTAAAGAAGCTAGGACTGAAAGGCATAGCTTGTCTGAAACCTCCTAACAGGACACACAAGCTGACCCTGTCACTTTGGCTCTCAGCCTTTTCCTTTGCCTGGAAAGAAGGAACATACCTGCTCCCTCCTACAGTGCTTTTCTCGGCCCTAGCAGACTGCAGTTCAAAACATGCTAAACGTCCAGCAATAACTCCCAAAGTAAAGAAGCTAGGACTGAAAGGCATAGCTTGTCTGAAACCTCCTAACAGGACACACAAGCAGACCCTGTCACTTTGGCTCTCAGCCTTTTCCTTTGCCTGGAAAGAGGGAACATACCTGCTCCCTCCTACAGTGCTTTTCTCGGCCCTAGCAGACTGCAGTTCAAAACATGCTAAACGTCCAGCAATAACTCCCAAAGTAAAGAAGCTAGGACTGAAAGGCATAGCTTGTCTGAAACCTCCTAACAGGACACACAAGCAGACCCCGTCACTTTGGCTCTCAGCCTTTTCCTTTGCCTGGAAAGAGGGAACATGCCTGGAACCTCCTACGGTGCTTTTCTCGGCCCTAGCAGACTGCAGTTCAAAACATGCTAAACGTCCAGCAATAACTCCCAAAGTAAAGAAGCTAGGACTGAAAGGCATAGCTTGTCTGAAACCTCCTAACAGGACACACAAGCAGACCCTGTCACTTTGGCTCTCAGCCTTTTCCTTTGCCTGGAAAGAAGGAACATACCTGCTCCCTCCTACAGTGCTTTTCTCGGCCCTAGCAGACTGCAGTTCAAAACATGCTAAACGTCCAGCAATAACTCCCAAAGTAAAGAAGCTAGGACTGAAAGGCATAGCTTGTCTGAAACCTCCTAACAGGACACACAAGCAGACCCTGTCACTTTGGCTCTCAGCCTTTTCCTTTGCCTGGAAAGAGGGAACATGCCTGGAACCTCCTACGGTGCTTTTCTCGGCCCTAGCAGACTGCAGTTCAAAACATGCTAAACGTCCAGCAATAACTCCCAAAGTAAAGAAGCTAGGCATGAAAGGCATAGCTTGTCTGAAACCTCCTAACAGGACACACAAGCAGACCCTGTCACTTTGGCTCTCAGCCTTTTCCTTTGCCTGGAAAGAGGGAACATGCCTGGAACCTCCTACGGTGCTTTTCTCGGCCCTAGCAGACTGCAGTTCAAAACATGCTAAACGTCCAGCAATAACTCCCAAAGTAAAGAAGCTAGGACGGAAAGGCATAGCTTGTCTGAAACCTCCTAACAGGACACACAAGCAGACCCTGTCACTTTGGCTCTCAGCCTTTTCCTTTGCCTGGAAAGAGGGAACATGCCTGGAACCTCCTACGGTGCTTTTCTCGGCCCTAGCAGACTGCAGTTCAAAACATGCTAAACGTCCAGCAATAACTCCCAAATTAAAGAAACTAGGCATGAAAGGCATAGCTTGTCTGAAACCTCCTAACAGGACGCACAAGCAGACCCTGTCACTTTGGCTCTCAGCCTTTTCCTTTGCCTGGAAAGAAGAAACATACCTGCTACCTCCTACAGTGCTTTTCTCGGCCCTAGCAGACTGCAGTTCAAAACATGCTAAACGTCCAGCAATAACTCCCAAAGTAAAGAAGCTAGGACTGAAAGGCATAGCTTGTCTGAAACCTCCTAACAGGACACACAAGCAGACCCTGTCACTTTGGCTCTCAGCCTTTTCCTTTGCCTGGAAAGAGGGAACATACCTGCTCCCTCCTACAGTGCTTTTCTCGGCCCTAGCAGACTGCAGTTCAAAACATGCTAAACGTCCAGCAATAACTCCCAAAGTAAAGAAGCTAGGACTGAAAGGCATAGCTTGTCTGAAACCTCCTAACAGGACACACAAGCAGACCCTGTCACTTTGGCTCTCAGCCTTTTCCTTTGCCTGGAAAGAGGGAACATGCCTGGAAGCTCCTACGGTGCTTTTCTCGGCCCTAGCAGACTGCAGTTCAAAACATGCTAAACGTCCAGCAATAACTCCCAAAGTAAAGAAGCTAGGACTGAAAGGCATAGCTTGTCTGAAACCTCCTAACAGGACACACAAGCAGACCCTGTCACTTTGGCTCTCAGCCTTTTCCTTTGCCTGGAAAGAGGGAACATGCCTGGAACCTCCTACGGTGCTTTTCTCGGCCCTAGCAGACTGCAGTTCAAAACATGCTAAACGTCCAGCAATAACTCCCAAAGTAAAGAAGCTAGGCATGAAAGGCATAGCTTGTCTGAAACCTCCTAACAGGACACACAAGCAGACCCTGTCACTTTGGCTCTCAGCCTTTTCCTTTGCCTGGAAAGAGGGAACATGCCTGGAAGCTCCTACGGTGCTTTTCTCGGCCCTAGCAGACTGCAGTTCAAAACATGCTAAACGTCCAGCAATAACTCCCAAAGTAAAGAAGCTAGGACTGAAAGGCATAGCTTGTCTGAAACCTCCTAACAGGACACACAAGCAGACCCTGTCACTTTGGCTCTCAGCCTTTTCCTTTGCCTGGAAAGAAGGAACATACCTGCTACCTCCTACAGTGCTTTTCTCGGCCCTAGCAGACTGCAGTTCAAAACATGCTAAACGTCCAGCAATAACTCCCAAAGTAAAGAAGCTAGGACTGAAAGGCATAGCTTGTCTGAAACCTCCTAACAGGACACACAAGCAGACCCTGTCACTTTGGCTCTCAGCCTTTTCCTTTGCCTGGAAAGAGGGAACATGCCTGGAACCTCCTACGGTGCTTTTCTCGGCCCTAGCAGACTGCAGTTCAAAACATGCTAAACGTCCAGCAATAACTCCCAAAGTAAAGAAGCTAGGACTGAAAGGCATAGCTTGTCTGAAACCTCCTAACAGGACACACAAGCTGACCCTGTCACTTTGGCTCTCAGCCTTTTCCTTTGCCTGGAAAGAAGGAACATACCTGCTCCCTCCTACAGTGCTTTTCTCGGCCCTAGCAGACTGCAGTTCAAAACATGCTAAACGTCCAGCAATAACTCCCAAAGTAAAGAAGCTAGGACTGAAAGGCATAGCTTGTCTGAAACCTCCTAACAGGACACACAAGCAGACCCTGTCACTTTGGCTCTCAGCCTTTTCCTTTGCCTGGAAAGAGGGAACATGCCTTGAACCTCCTACGGTGCTTTTCTCGGCCCTAGCAGACTGCAGTTCAAAACATGCTAAACGTCCAGCAATAACTCCCAAAGTAAAGAAGCTAGGACGGAAAGGCATAGCTTGTCTGAAACCTCCTAACAGGACACACAAGCAGACCCTGTCACTTTGGCTCTCAGCCTTTTCCTTTGCCTGGAAAGAGGGAACATGCCTGGAACCTCCTACGGTGCTTTTCTCGGCCCTAGCACACTGCAGTTCAAAACATGCTAAACGTCCAGCAATAACTCCCAAATTAAAGAAACTAGGCATGAAAGGCATAGCTTGTCTGAAACCTCCTAACAGGACGCACAAGCAGACCCTGTCACTTTGGCTCTCAGCCTTTTCCTTTGCCTGGAAAGAAGGAACATACCTGCTACCTCCTACAGTGCTTTTCTCGGCCCTAGCAGACTGCAGTTCAAAACATGCTAAACGTCCAGCAATAACTCCCAAAGTAAAGAAGCTAGGACTGAAAGGCATAGCTTGTCTGAAACCTCCTAACAGGACACACAAGCAGACCCTGTCACTTTGGCTCTCAGCCTTTTCCTTTGCCTGGAAAGAGGGAACATACCTGCTCCCTCCTACAGTGCTTTTCTCGGCCCTAGCAGACTGCAGTTCAAAACATGCTAAACGTCCAGCAATAACTCCCAAAGTAAAGAAGCTAGGACTGAAAGGCATAGCTTGTCTGAAACCTCCTAACAGGACACACAAGCAGACCCTGTCACTTTGGCTCTCAGCCTTTTCCTTTGCCTGGAAAGAGGGAACATGCCTGGAAGCTCCTACGGTGCTTTTCTCGGCCCTAGCAGACTGCAGTTCAAAACATGCTAAACGTCCAGCAATAACTCCCAAAGTAAAGAAGCTAGGACTGAAAGGCATAGCTTGTCTGAAACCTCCTAACAGGACACACAAGCAGACCCTGTCACTTTGGCTCTCAGCCTTTTCCTTTGCCTGGAAAGAGGGAACATGCCTGGAAGCTCCTACGGTGCTTTTCTCGGCCCTAGCAGACTGCAGTTCAAAACATGCTAAACGTCCAGCAATAACTCCCAAAGTAAAGAAGCTAGGACTGAAAGGCATAGCTTGTCTGAAACCTCCTAACAGGACACACAAGCAGACCCTGTCACTTTGGCTCTCAGCCTTTTCCTTTGCCTGGAAAGAAGGAACATACCTGCTACCTCCTACAGTGCTTTTCTCGGCCCTAGCAGACTGCAGTTCAAAACATGCTAAACGTCCAGCAATAACTCCCAAAGTAAAGAAGCTAGGACTGAAAGGCATAGCTTGTCTGAAACCTCCTAACAGGACACACAAGCAGACCCTGTCACTTTGGCTCTCAGCCTTTTCCTTTGCCTGGAAAGAGGGAACATGCCTGGAAGCTCCTACGGTGCTTTTCTCGGCCCTAGCAGACTGCAGTTCAAAACATGCTAAACGTCCAGCAATAACTCCCAAAGTAAAGAAGCTAGGCCTGAAAGGCATAGCTTGTCTGAAACCTCCTAACAGGACACACAAGCAGACCCTGTCACTTTGGCTCTCAGCCTTTTCCTTTGCCTGGAAAGAAGGAACATACCTGCTACCTCCTACAGTGCTTTTCTCGGCCCTAGCAGACTGCAGTTCAAAACATGCTAAACGTCCAGCAATAACTCCCAAAGTAAAGAAGCTAGGACTGAAAGGCATAGCTTGTCTGAAACCTCCTAACAGGACACACAAGCAGACCCTGTCACTTTGGCTCTCAGCCTTTTCCTTTGCCTGGAAAGAGGGAACATGCCTGGAAGCTCCTACGGTGCTTTTCTCGGCCCTAGCAGACTGCAGTTCAAAACATGCTAAACGTCCAGCAATAACTCCCAAAGTAAAGAAGCTAGGCCTGAAAGGCATAGCTTGTCTGAAACCTCCTAACAGGACACACAAGCAGACCCTGTCACTTTGGCTCTCAGCCTTTTCCTTTGCCTGGAAAGAAGGAACATACCTGCTACCTCCTACAGTGCTTTTCTCGGCCCTAGCAGACTGCAGTTCAAAACATGCTAAACGTCCAGCAATAACTCCCAAAGTAAAGAAGCTAGGACTGAAAGGCATTGCTTGTCTGAAACCTCCTAACAGGACACACAAGCAGACCCTGTCACTTTGGCTCTCAGCCTTTTCCTTTGCCTGGAAAGAGGGAACATGCCTGGAACCTCCTACGGTGCTTTTCTCGGCCCTAGCAGACTGCAGTTCAAAACATGCTAAACGTCCAGCAATAACTCCCAAAGTAAAGAAGCTAGGACTGAAAGGCATAGCTTGTCTGAAACCTCCTAACAGGACACACAAGCAGACCCTGTCACTTTGGCTCTCAGCCTTTTCCTTTGCCTGGAAAGAGGGAACATGCCTGGAAGCTCCTACGGTGCTTTTCTCGGCCCTAGCAGACTGCAGTTCAAAACATGCTAAACGTCCAGCAATAACTCCCAAAGTAAAGAAGCTAGGACTGAAAGGCATAGCTTGTCTGAAACCTCCTAACAGGACACACAAGCAGACCCTGTCACTTTGGCTCTCAGCCTTTTCCTTTGCCTGGAAAGAGGGAACATGCCTGGAACCTCCTACGGTGCTTTTCTCGGCCCTAGCAGACTGCAGTTCAAAACATGCTAAACGTCCAGCAATAACTCCCAAAGTAAAGAAGCTAGGCATGAAAGGCATAGCTTGTCTGAAACCTCCTAACAGGACACACAAGCAGACCCTGTCACTTTGGCTCTCAGCCTTTTCCTTTGCCTGGAAAGAGGGAACATGCCTGGAAGCTCCTACGGTGCTTTTCTCGGCCCTAGCAGACTGCAGTTCAAAACATGCTAAACGTCCAGCAATAACTCCCAAAGTAAAGAAGCTAGGACTGAAAGGCATAGCTTGTCTGAAACCTCCTAACAGGACACACAAGCAGACCCTGTCACTTTGGCTCTCAGCCTTTTCCTTTGCCTGGAAAGAAGGAACATACCTGATACCTCCTACAGTGCTTTTCTCGGCCCTAGCAGACTGCAGTTCAAAACATGCTAAACGTCCAGCAATAACTCCCAAAGTAAAGAAGCTAGGACTGAAAGGCATAGCTTGTCTGAAACCTCCTAACAGGACACACAAGCAGACCCTGTCACTTTGGCTCTCAGCCTTTTCCTTTGCCTGGAAAGAGGGAACATGCCTGGAACCTCCTACGGTGCTTTTCTCGGCCCTAGCAGACTGCAGTTCAAAACATGCTAAACGTCCAGCAATAACTCCCAAAGTAAAGAAGCTAGGACTGAAAGGCATAGCTTGTCTGAAACCTCCTAACAGGACACACAAGCAGACCCTGTCACTTTGGCTCTCAGCCTTTTCCTTTGCCTGGAAAGAGGGAACATGCCTGGAAGCTCCTACGGTGCTTTTCTCGGCCCTAGCAGACTGCAGTTCAAAACATGCTAAACGTCCAGCAATAACTCCCAAAGTAAAGAAGCTAGGACTGAAAGGCATAGCTTGTCTGAAACCTCCTAACAGGACACACAAGCAGACCCTGTCACTTTGGCTCTCAGCCTTTTCCTTTGCCTGGAAAGAAGGAACATACCTGCTACCTCCTACAGTGCTTTTCTCGGCCCTAGCAGACTGCAGTTCAAAACATGCTAAACGTCCAGCAATAACTCCCAAAGTAAAGAAGCTAGGACTGAAAGGCATAGCTTGTCTGAAACCTCCTAACAGGACACACAAGCAGACCCTGTCACTTTGGCTCTCAGCCTTTTCCTTTGCCTGGAAAGAGGGAACATGCCTGGAAGCTCCTACGGTGCTTTTCTCGGCCCTAGCAGACTGCAGTTCAAAACATGCTAAACGTCCAGCAATAACTCCCAAAGTAAAGAAGCTAGGCAAGAAAGGCATAGCTTGTCTGAAACCTCCTAACAGGACACACAAGCAGACCCTGTCACTTTGGCTCTCAGCCTTTTCCTTTGCCTGGAAAGAGGGAACATACCTGCTCCCTCCTACAGTGCTTTTCTCGGCCCTAGCAGACTGCAGTTCAAAACATGCTAAACGTCCAGCAATAACTCCCAAAGTAAAGAAGCTAGGACTGAAAGGCATAGCTTGTCTGAAACCTCCTAACAGGACACACAAGCAGACCCTGTCACTTTGGCTCTCAGCCTTTTCCTTTGCCTGGAAAGAGGGAACATGCCTGGAACCTCCTACGGTGCTTTTCTCGGCCCTAGCAGACTGCAGTTCAAAACATGCTAAACGTCCAGCAATAACTCCCAAAGTAAAGAAGCTAGGACTGAAAGGCATAGCTTGTCTGAAACCTCCTAACAGGACACACAAGCAGACCCTGTCACTTTGGCTCTCAGCCTTTTCCTTTGCCTGGAAAGAGGGAACATGCCTGGAACCTCCTACGGTGCTTTTCTCGGCCCTAGCAGACTGCAGTTCAAAACATGCTAAACGTCCAGCAATAACTCCCAAAGTAAAGAAGCTAGGACTGAAAGGCATAGCTTGTCTGAAACCTCCTAACAGGACACACAAGCAGACCCTGTCACTTTGGCTCTCAGCCTTTTCCTTTGCCTGGAAAGAGGGAACATGCCTGGAACCTCCTACGGTGCTTTTCTCGGCCCTAGCAGACTGCAGTTCAAAACATGCTAAACGTCCAGCAATAACTCCCAAAGTAAAGAAGCTAGGCATGAAAGGCATAGCTTGTCTGAAACCTCCTAACAGGACACACAAGCAGACCCTGTCACTTTGGCTCTCAGCCTTTTCCTTTGCCTGGAAAGAGGGAACATGCCTGGAACCTCCTACGGTGCTTTTCTCGGCCCTAGCAGACTGCAGTTCAAAACATGCTAAACGTCCAGCAATAACTCCCAAAGTAAAGAAGCTAGGACTGAAAGGCATAGCTTGTCTGAAACCTCCTAACAGGACACACAAGCAGACCCTGTCACTTTGGCTCTCAGCCTTTTCCTTTGCCTGGAAAGAGGGAACATGCCTGGAACCTCCTACGGTGCTTTTCTCGGCCCTAGCAGACTGCAGTTCAAAACATGCTAAACGTCCAGCAATAACTCCCAAAGTAAAGAAGCTAGGCATGAAAGGCATAGCTTGTCTGAAACCTCCTAACAGGACACACAAGCAGACCCTGTCACTTTGGCTCTCAGCCTTTTCCTTTGCCTGGAAAGAAGGAACATACCTTCTCCCTCCTACAGTGCTTTTCTCGGCCCTAGCAGACTGCAGTTCAAAACATGCTAAACGTCCAGCAATAACTCCCAAAGTAAAGAAGCTAGGACTGAAAGGCATAGCTTGTCTGAAACCTCCTAACAGGACACACAAGCAGACCCTGTCACTTTGGCTCTCAGCCTTTTCCTTTGCCTGGAAAGAAGGAACATACCTGCTACCTCCTACAGTGCTTTTCTCGGCCCTAGCAGACTGCAGTTCAAAACATGCTAAACGTCCAGCAATAACTCCCAAAGTAAAGAAGCTACGCATGAAAGGCATAGCTTGTCTGAAACCTCCTAACAGGACACACAAGCAGACCCTGTCACTTTGGCTCTCAGCCTTTTCCTTTGCCTGGAAAGAGGGAACATGCCTGGAAGCTCCTACGGTGCTTTTCTCGGCCCTAGCAGACTGCAGTTCAAAACATGCTAAACGTCCAGCAATAACTCCCAAAGTAAAGAAGCTAGGACTGAAAGGCATAGCTTGTATGAAACCTCCTAACAAGACACACAAGCAGACCCTGTCACTTTGGCTCTCAGCCTTTTCCTTTGCCTGGAAAGAGGGAACATGCCTGGAACCTCCTACGGTGCTTTTCTCGGCCCTAGCAGACTGCAGTTCAAAACATGCTAAACGTCCAGCAATAACTCCCAAAGTAAAGAAGCTAGGACTGAAAGGCATAGCTTGTCTGAAACCTCCTAACAGGACACACAAGCAGACCCTGTCACTTTGGCTCTCAGCCTTTTCCTTTGCCTGGAAAGAGGGAACATGCCTGGAACCTCCTACGGTGCTTTTCTCGGCCCTAGCAGACTGCAGTTCAAAACATGCTAAACGTCCAGCAATAACTCCCAAAGTAAAGAAGCTAGGCATGAAAGGCATAGCTTGTCTGAAACCTCCTAACAGGACACACAAGCAGATCCTGTCACTTTGGCTCTCAGCCTTTTCCTTTGCCTGGAAAGAAGGAACATACCTGCTCCCTCCTACAGTGCTTTTCTCGGCCCTAGCAGACTGCAGTTCAAAACATGCTAAACGTCCAGCAATAACTCCCAAAGTAAAGAAGCTAGGACTGAAAGGCATAGCTTGTCTGAAACCTCCTAACAGGACACACAAGCAGACCCTGTCACTTTGGCTCTCAGCCTTTTCCTTTGCCTGGAAAGAAGGAACATACCTGCTACCTGCTACAGTGCTTTTCTCGGCCCTAGCAGACTGCAGTTCAAAACATGCTAAACGTCCAGCAATAACTCCCAAAGTAAAGAAGCTAGGACTGAAAGGCATAGCTTGTCTGAAACCTCCTAACAGGACACACAAGCAGACCCTGTCACTTTGGCTCTCAGCCTTTTCCTTTGCCTGGAAAGAGGGAACATGCCTGGAACCTCCTACGGTGCTTTTCTCGGCCCTAGCAGACTGCAGTTCAAAACATGCTAAACGTCCAGCAATAACTCCCAAAGTAAAGAAGCTAGGACTGAAAGGCATAGCTTGTCTGAAACCTCCTAACAGGACACACAAGCAGACCCTGTCACTTTGGCTCTCAGCCTTTTCCTTTGCCTGGAAAGAAGGAACATACCTGCTACCTCCTACGGTGCTTTTCTCGGCCCTAGCAGACTGCAGTTCAAAACATGCTAAACGTCCAGCAATAACTCCCAAAGTAAAGAAGCTAGGCATGAAAGGCATAGCTTGTCTGAAACCTCCTAACAGGACACACAAGCAGACCCTGTCACTTTGGCTCTCAGCCTTTTCCTTTGCCTGGAAAGAGGGAACATGCCTGGAACCTCCTACGGTGCTTTTCTCGGCCCTAGCAGACTGCAGTTCAAAACATGCTAAACGTCCAGCAATAACTCCCAAAGTAAAGAAGCTAGGACTGAAAGGCATAGCTTGTCTGAAACCTCCTAACAGGACACACAAGCAGACCCTGTCACTTTGGCTCTCAGCCTTTTCCTTTGCCTGGAAAGAGGGAACATGCCTGGAACCTCCTACGGTGCTTTTCTCGGCCCTAGCAGACTGCAGTTCAAAACATGCTAAACGTCCAGCAATAACTCCCAAAGTAAAGAAGCTAGGCATGAAAGGCATAGCTTGTCTGAAACCTCCTAACAGGACACACAAGCAGACCCTGTCACTTTGGCTCTCAGCCTTTTCCTTTGCCTGGAAAGAAGGAACATACCTTCTCCCTCCTACAGTGCTTTTCTCGGCCCTAGCAGACTGCAGTTCAAAACATGCTAAACGTCCAGCAATAACTCCCAAAGTAAAGAAGCTAGGACTGAAAGGCATAGCTTGTCTGAAACCTCCTAACAGGACACACAAGCAGACCCTGTCACTTTGGCTCTCAGCCTTTTCCTTTGCCTGGAAAGAAGGAACATACCTGCTACCTCCTACAGTGCTTTTCTCGGCCCTAGCAGACTGCAGTTCAAAACATGCTAAACGTCCAGCAATAACTCCCAAAGTAAAGAAGCTACGCATGAAAGGCATAGCTTGTCTGAAACCTCCTAACAGGACACACAAGCAGACCCTGTCACTTTGGCTCTCAGCCTTTTCCTTTGCCTGGAAAGAGGGAACATGCCTGGAACCTCCTACGGTGCTTTTCTCGGCCCTAGCAGACTGCAGTTCAAAACACGCTAAACGTCCAGCAATAACTCCCAAAGTAAAGAAGCTAGGACTGAAAGGCGTAGCTTGTCTGAAACCTCCTAACAGGACACACAAGCAGACCCTGTCACTTTGGCTCTCAGCCTTTTCCTTTGCCTGGAAAGAGGGAACATGCCTGGAACCTCCTACGGTGCTTTTCTCGGCCCTAGCAGACTGCAGTTCAAAACATGCTAAACGTCCAGCAATAACTCCCAAAGTAAAGAAGCTAGGACTGAAAGGCATAGCTTGTCTGAAACCTCCTAACAGGACACACAAGCAGACCCTGTCACTTTGGCTCTCAGCCTTTTCCTTTGCCTGGAAAGAGGGAACATGCCTGGAACCTCCTACGGTGCTTTTCTCGGCCCTAGCAGACTGCAGTTCAAAACATGCTAAACGTCCAGCAATAACTCCCAAAGTAAAGAAGCTAGGCATGAAAGGCATAGCTTGTCTGAAACCTCCTAACAGGACACACAAGCAGATCCTGTCACTTTGGCTCTCAGCCTTTTCCTTTGCCTGGAAAGAAGGAACATACCTGCTCCCTCCTACAGTGCTTTTCTCGGCCCTAGCAGACTGCAGTTCAAAACATGCTAAACGTCCAGCAATAACTCCCAAAGTAAAGAAGCTAGGACTGAAAGGCATAGCTTGTCTGAAACCTCCTAACAGGACACACAAGCAGACCCTGTCACTTTGGCTCTCAGCCTTTTCCTTTGCCTGGAAAGAAGGAACATACCTGCTACCTGCTACAGTGCTTTTCTCGGCCCTAGCAGACTGCAGTTCAAAACATGCTAAACGTCCAGCAATAACTCCCAAAGTAAAGAAGCTAGGACTGAAAGGCATAGCTTGTCTGAAACCTCCTAACAGGACACACAAGCAGACCCTGTCACTTTGGCTCTCAGCCTTTTCCTTTGCCTGGAAAGAGGGAACATGCCTGGAAGCTCCTACGGTGCTTTTCTCGGCCCTAGCAGACTGCAGTTCAAAACATGCTAAACGTCCAGCAATAACTCCCAAAGTAAAGAAGCTAGGACTGAAAGGCATAGCTTGTCTGAAACCTCCTAACAGGACACACAAGCAGACCCTGTCACTTTGGCTCTCAGCCTTTTCCTTTGCCTGGAAAGAGGGAACATGCCTGGAAGCTCCTACGGTGCTTTTCTCGGCCCTAGCAGACTGCAGTTCAAAACATGCTAAACGTCCAGCAATAACTCCCAAAGTAAAGAAGCTAGGACTGAAAGGCATAGCTTGTCTGAAACCTCCTAACAGGACACACAAGCAGACCCTGTCACTTTGGCTCTCAGCCTTTTCCTTTGCCTGGAAAGAGGGAACATGCCTGGAAGCTCCTACGGTGCTTATCTCGGCCCTAGCAGACTGCAGTTCAAAACATGCTAAACGTCCAGCAATAACTCCCAAAGTAAAGAAGCTAGGCATGAAAGGCATAGCTTGTCTGAAACCTCCTAACAGGACACACAAGCAGACCCTGTCACTTTGGCTCTCAGCCTTTTCCTTTGCCTGGAAAGAGGGAACATGCCTGGAACCTCCTACGGTGCTTTTCTCGGCCCTAGCAGACTGCAGTTCAAAACATGCTAAACGTCCAGCAATAACTCCCAAAGTAAAGAAGCTAGGCATGAAAGGCATAGCTTGTCTGAAACCTCCTAACAGGACACACAAGCAGACCCTGTCACTTTGGCTCTCAGCCTTTTCCTTTGCCTGGAAAGAGGGAACATGCCTGGAACCTCCTACGGTGCTTTTCTCGGCCCTAGCAGACTGCAGTTCAAAACATGCTAAACGTCCAGCAATAACTCCCAAAGTAAAGAAGCTAGGACTGAAAGGCATAGCTTGTCTGAAACCTCCTAACAGGACACACAAGCAGACCCTGTCACTTTGGCTCTCAGCCTTTTCCTTTGCCTGGAAAGAAGGAACATACCTGATACCTCCTACAGTGCTTTTCTCGGCCCTAGCAGACTGCAGTTCAAAACATGCTAAACGTCCAGCAATAACTCCCAAAGTAAAGAAGCTAGGCATGAAAGGCATAGCTTGTCTGAAACCTCCTAACAGGACACACAAGCAGACCCTGTCACTTTGGCTCTCAGCCTTTTCCTTTGCCTGGAAAGAGGGAACATGCCTGGAACCTCCTACGGTGCTTTTCTCGGCCCTAGCAGACTGCAGTTCAAAACATGCTAAACGTCCAGCAATAACTCCCAAAGTAAAGAAGCTAGGCATGAAAGGCATAGCTTGTCAGAAACCTCCTAACAGGACACACAAGCAGACCCTGTCACTTTGGCTCTCAGCCTTTTCCTTTGCCTGGAAAGAAGGAACATACCTGCTACCTCCTACAGTGCTTTTCTCGGCCCTAGCAGACTGCAGTTCAAAACATGCTAAACGTCCAGCAATAACTCCCAAAGTAAAGAAGCTAGGCATGAAAGGCATAGCTTGTCTGAAACCTCCTAACAGGACACACAAGCAGACCCTGTCACTTTGGCTCTCAGCCTTTTCCTTTGCCTGGAAAGAGGGAACATGCCTGGAACCTCCTACGGTGCTTTTCTCGGCCCTAGCAGACTGCAGTTCAAAACATGCTAAACGTCCAGCAATAACTCCCAAAGTAAAGAAGCTAGGCATGAAAGGCATAGCTTGTCTGAAACCTCCTAACAGGACACACAAGCAGACCCTGTCACTTTGGCTCTCAGCCTTTTCCTTTGCCTGGAAAGAGGGAACATGCCTGGAACCTCCTACGGTGCTTTTCTCGGCCCTAGCAGACTGCAGTTCAAAACATGCTAAACGTCCAGCAATAACTCCCAAAGTAAAGAAGCTAGGACTGAAAGGCATAGCTTGTCTGAAACCTCCTAACAGGACACACAAGCAGACCCTGTCACTTTGGCTCTCAGCCTTTTCCTTTGCCTGGAAAGAGGGAACATGCCTGGAACCTCCTACGGTGCTTTTCTCGGCCCTAGCAGACTGCAGTTCAAAACATGCTAAACGTCCAGCAATAACTCCCAAAGTAAAGAAGCTAGGCATGAAAGGCATAGCTTGTCTGAAACCTCCTAACAGGACACACAAGCAGATCCTGTCACTTTGGCTCTCAGCCTTTTCCTTTGCCTGGAAAGAAGGAACATACCTGCTCCCTCCTACAGTGCTTTTCTCGGCCCTAGCAGACTGCAGTTCAAAACATGCTAAACGTCCAGCAATAACTCCCAAAGTAAAGAAGCTAGGACTGAAAGGCATAGCTTGTCTGAAACCTCCTAACAGGACACACAAGCAGACCCTGTCACTTTGGCTCTCAGCCTTTTCCTTTGCCTGGAAAGAAGGAACATACCTGCTACCTGCTACAGTGCTTTTCTCGGCCCTAGCAGACTGCAGTTCAAAACATGCTAAACGTCCAGCAATAACTCCCAAAGTAAAGAAGCTAGGACTGAAAGGCATAGCTTGTCTGAAACCTCCTAACAGGACACACAAGCAGACCCTGTCACTTTGGCTCTCAGCCTTTTCCTTTGCCTGGAAAGAGGGAACATGCCTGGAAGCTCCTACGGTGCTTTTCTCGGCCCTAGCAGACTGCAGTTCAAAACATGCTAAACGTCCAGCAATAACTCCCAAAGTAAAGAAGCTAGGACTGAAAGGCATAGCTTGTCTGAAACCTCCTAACAGGACACACAAGCAGACCCTGTCACTTTGGCTCTCAGCCTTTTCCTTTGCCTGGAAAGAGGGAACATGCCTGGAAGCTCCTACGGTGCTTTTCTCGGCCCTAGCAGACTGCAGTTCAAAACATGCTAAACGTCCAGCAATAACTCCCAAAGTAAAGAAGCTAGGACTGAAAGGCATAGCTTGTCTGAAACCTCCTAACAGGACACACAAGCAGACCCTGTCACTTTGGCTCTCAGCCTTTTCCTTTGCCTGGAAAGAGGGAACATGCCTGGAAGCTCCTACGGTGCTTATCTCGGCCCTAGCAGACTGCAGTTCAAAACATGCTAAACGTCCAGCAATAACTCCCAAAGTAAAGAAGCTAGGCATGAAAGGCATAGCTTGTCTGAAACCTCCTAACAGGACACACAAGCAGACCCTGTCACTTTGGCTCTCAGCCTTTTCCTTTGCCTGGAAAGAGGGAACATGCCTGGAACCTCCTACGGTGCTTTTCTCGGCCCTAGCAGACTGCAGTTCAAAACATGCTAAACGTCCAGCAATAACTCCCAAAGTAAAGAAGCTAGGCATGAAAGGCATAGCTTGTCTGAAACCTCCTAACAGGACACACAAGCAGACCCTGTCACTTTGGCTCTCAGCCTTTTCCTTTGCCTGGAAAGAGGGAACATGCCTGGAACCTCCTACGGTGCTTTTCTCGGCCCTAGCAGACTGCAGTTCAAAACATGCTAAACGTCCAGCAATAACTCCCAAAGTAAAGAAGCTAGGACTGAAAGGCATAGCTTGTCTGAAACCTCCTAACAGGACACACAAGCAGACCCTGTCACTTTGGCTCTCAGCCTTTTCCTTTGCCTGGAAAGAAGGAACATACCTGATACCTCCTACAGTGCTTTTCTCGGCCCTAGCAGACTGCAGTTCAAAACATGCTAAACGTCCAGCAATAACTCCCAAAGTAAAGAAGCTAGGCATGAAAGGCATAGCTTGTCTGAAACCTCCTAACAGGACACACAAGCAGACCCTGTCACTTTGGCTCTCAGCCTTTTCCTTTGCCTGGAAAGAGGGAACATGCCTGGAACCTCCTACGGTGCTTTTCTCGGCCCTAGCAGACTGCAGTTCAAAACATGCTAAACGTCCAGCAATAACTCCCAAAGTAAAGAAGCTAGGCATGAAAGGCATAGCTTGTCAGAAACCTCCTAACAGGACACACAAGCAGACCCTGTCACTTTGGCTCTCAGCCTTTTCCTTTGCCTGGAAAGAAGGAACATACCTGCTACCTCCTACAGTGCTTTTCTCGGCCCTAGCAGACTGCAGTTCAAAACATGCTAAACGTCCAGCAATAACTCCCAAAGTAAAGAAGCTAGGCATGAAAGGCATAGCTTGTCTGAAACCTCCTAACAGGACACACAAGCAGACCCTGTCACTTTGGCTCTCAGCCTTTTCCTTTGCCTGGAAAGAGGGAACATGCCTGGAACCTCCTACGGTGCTTTTCTCGGCCCTAGCAGACTGCAGTTCAAAACATGCTAAACGTCCAGCAATAACTCCCAAAGTAAAGAAGCTAGGCATGAAAGGCATAGCTTGTCTGAAACCTCCTAACAGGACACACAAGCAGACCCTGTCACTTTGGCTCTCAGCCTTTTCCTTTGCCTGGAAAGAGGGAACATGCCTGGAACCTCCTACGGTGCTTTTCTCGGCCCTAGCAGACTGCAGTTCAAAACATGCTAAACGTCCAGCAATAACTCCCAAAGTAAAGAAGCTAGGACTGAAAGGCATAGCTTGTCTGAAACCTCCTAACAGGACACACAAGCAGACCCTGTCACTTTGGCTCTCAGCCTTTTCCTTTGCCTGGAAAGAGGGAACATGCCTGGAACCTCCTACGGTGCTTTTCTCGGCCCTAGCAGACTGCAGTTCAAAACATGCTAAACGTCCAGCAATAACTCCCAAAGTAAAGAAGCTAGGACTGAAAGGCATAGCTTGTCTGAAACCTCCTAACAGGACACACAAGCAGACCCTGTCACTTTGGCTCTCAGCCTTTTCCTTTGCCTGGAAAGAAGGAACATACCTGCTCACTCCTACAGTGCTTTTCACGGCCCTAGCAGACTGCAGTTCAAAACATGCTAAACGTCCAGCAATAACTCCCAAAGTAAAGAAGCTAGGACTGAAAGGCATAGCTTGTCTGAAACCTCCTAACAGGACACACAAGCAGACCCTGTCACTTTGGCTCTCAGCCTTTTCCTTTGCCTGGAAAGAAGGAACATACCTGCTCCCTCCTACAGTGCTTTTCGGCCCTAGCAGACTGCAGTTCAAAACATGCTAAACGTCCAGCAATAACTCCCAAAGTAAAGAAGCTAGGCATGAAAGGCATAGCTTGTCTGAAACCTTATAACAGGACACACAAGCAGACCCTGTCACTTTGGCTCTCAGCCTTTTCCTTTGCCTGGAAAGAGGGAACATGCCTGGAACCTCCTACGGTGCTTTTCTCGGCCCTAGCAGACTGCAGTTCAAAACATGCTAAACGTCCAGCAATAACTCCCAAAGTAAAGAAGCTAGGACTGAAAGGCATAGCTTGTCTGAAACCTCCTAACAGGACACACAAGCAGACCCTGTCACTTTGGCTCTCAGCCTTTTCCTTTGCCTGGAAAGAAGGAACATACCTGCTACCTCCTACAGTGCTTTTCTCGGCCCTAGCAGACTGCAGTTCAAAACATGCTAAACGTCCAGCAATAACTCCCAAAGTAAAGAAGCTAGGACTGAAAGGCATAGCTTGTCTGAAACCTCCTAACAGGACACACAAGCAGACCCTGTCACTTTGGCTCTCAGCCTTTTCCTTTGCCTGGAAAGAGGGAACATGCCTGGAACCTCCTACGGTGCTTTTCTCGGCCCTAGCAGACTGCAGTTCAAAACATGCTAAACGTCCAGCAATAACTCCCAAAGTAAAGAAGCTAGGACTGAAAGGCATAGCTTGTCTGAAACCTCCTAACAGGACACACAAGCAGACCCTGTCACTTTGGCTCTCAGCCTTTTCCTTTGCCTGGAAAGAAGGAACATACCTGCTACCTCCTACAGTGCTTTTCTCGGCCCTAGCAGACTGCAGTTCAAAACATGCTAAACGTCCAGCAATAACTCCCAAAGTAAAGAAGCTAGGACTGAAAGGCATAGCTTGTCTGAAACCTCCTAACAGGACACACAAGCAGACCCTGTCACTTTGGCTCTCAGCCTTTTCCTTTGCATGGAAAGAGGGAACATGCCTGGAACCTCCTACGGTGCTTTTCTCGGCCCTAGCAGACTGCAGTTCAAAACATGCTTAACGTCCAGCAATAACTCCCAAAGTAAAGAAGCTAGACATGAAAGGCATAGCTTGTCTGAAACCTCCTAACAGGACACACAAGCAGACCCTGTCACTTTGGCTCTCAGCCTTTTCCTTTGCCTGGAAAGAAGGAACATACCTGCTACCTCCTACAGTGCTTTTCTCGGCCCTAGCAGACTGCAGTTCAAAACATGCTAAACGTCCAGCAATAACTCCCAAAGTAAAGAAGCTAGGCATGAAAGGCATAGCTTGTCTGAAACCTTATAACAGGACACACAAGCAGACCCTGTCACTTTGGCTCTCAGCCTTTTCCTTTGCCTGGAAAGAGGGAACATGCCTGGAACCTCCTACGGTGCTTTTCTCGGCCCTAGCAGACTGCAGTTCAAAACATGCTAAACGTCCAGCAATAACTCCCAAAGTAAAGAAGCTAGGACTGAAAGGCATAGCTTGTCTGAAACCTCCTAACAGGACACACAAGCAGACCCTGTCACTTTGGCTCTCAGCCTTTTCCTTTGCCTGGAAAGAAGGAACATACCTGCTACCTCCTACAGTGCTTTTCTCGGCCCTAGCAGACTGCAGTTCAAAACATGCTAAACGTCCAGCAATAACTCCCAAAGTAAAGAAGCTAGGACTGAAAGGCATAGCTTGTCTGAAACCTCCTAACAGGACACACAAGCAGACCCTGTCACTTTGGCTCTCAGCCTTTTCCTTTGCCTGGAAAGAGGGAACATGCCTGGAACCTCCTACGGTGCTTTTCTCGGCCCTAGCAGACTGCAGTTCAAAACATGCTAAACGTCCAGCAATAACTCCCAAAGTAAAGAAGCTAGGACTGAAAGGCATAGCTTGTCTGAAACCTCCTAACAGGACACACAAGCAGACCCTGTCACTTTGGCTCTCAGCCTTTTCCTTTGCCTGGAAAGAAGGAACATACCTGCTACCTCCTACAGTGCTTTTCTCGGCCCTAGCAGACTGCAGTTCAAAACATGCTAAACGTCCAGCAATAACTCCCAAAGTAAAGAAGCTAGAACTGAAAGGCATAGCTTGTCTGAAACCTCCTAACAGGACACACAAGCAGACCCTGTCACTTTGGCTCTCAGCCTTTTCCTTTGCATGGAAAGAGGGAACATGCCTGGAACCTCCTACGGTGCTTTTCTCGGCCCTAGCAGACTGCAGTTCAAAACATGCTTAACGTCCAGCAATAACTCCCAAAGTAAAGAAGCTAGACATGAAAGGCATAGCTTGTCTGAAACCTCCTAACAGGACACACAAGCAGACCCTGTCACTTTGGCTCTCAGCCTTTTCCTTTGCCTGGAAAGAAGGAACATACCTGCTACCTCCTACAGTGCTTTTCTCGGCCCTAGCAGACTGCAGTTCAAAACATGCTAAACGTCCAGCAATAACTCCCAAAGTAAAGAAGCTAGGACTGAAAGGCATAGCTTGTCTGAAACCTCCTAACAGGACACACAAGCAGACCCTGTCACTTTGGCTCTCAGCCTTTTCCTTTGCCTGGAAAGAAGGAACATACCTGCTACTTCCTACAGTGCTTTTCTCGGCCCTAGCAGACTTCAGTTCAAAACATGCTAAACGTCCAGCAATAACTCCCAAAGTAAAGATGCTAGGCATGAAAGGCATAGCTTGTCTGAAACCTCCTAACAGGACACACAAGCAGACCCTGTCACTTTGGCTCTCAGCCTTTTCCTTTGCCTGGAAAGAGGGAACATGCCTGGAAGCTCCTACGGTGCTTTTCTCGGCCCTAGCAGACTGCAGTTCAAAACATGCTAAACGTCCAGCAATAACTCCCAAAGTAAAGAAGCTAGGCATGAAAGGCATAGCTTGTCTGAAACCTCCTAACAGGACACACAAGCAGACCCTGTCACTTTGGCTCTCAGCCTTTTCCTTTGCCTGGAAAGAGGGAACATGCCTGGAACCTCCTACGGTGCTTTTCTCGGCCCTAGCAGACTGCAGTTCAAAACATGCTAAACGTCCAGCAATAACTCCCAAAGTAAAGAAGCTAGGACTGAAAGGCATAGCTTGTCTGAAACCTCCTAACAGGACACACAAGCAGACCCTGTCACTTTGGCTCTCAGCCTTTTCCTTTGCCTGGAAAGAGGGAACATGCCTGGAACCTCCTACGGTGCTTTTCTCGGCCCTAGCAGACTGCAGTTCAAAACATGCTAAACGTCCAGCAATAACTCCCAAAGTAAAGAAGCTAGGACTGAAAGGCATAGCTTGTCTGAAACCTCCTAACAGGACACACAAGCAGACCCTGTCACTTTGGCTCTCAGCCTTTTCCTTTGCCTGCAAAGAGGGAACATGCCTGGAACCTCCTACAGTGCTTTTCTCGGCCCTAGCAGACTGCAGTTCAAAACATGCTTAACGTCCAGCAATAACTCCCAAAGTAAAGAAGCTAGGCATGAAAGGCATAGCTTGTCTGAAACCTCCTAACAGGACACACAAGCAGACCCTGTCACTTTGGCTCTCAGCCTTTTCCTTTGCCTGGAAAGAAGGAACATACCTGCTCCCTCCTACAGTGCTTTTCTCGGCCCTAGCAGACTGCAGTTCAAAACATGCTAAACGTCCAGCAATAACTCCCAAAGTAAAGAAGCTAGGACTGAAAGGCATAGCTTGTCTGAAACCTCCTAACAGGACACACAAGCAGACCCTGTCACTTTGGCTCTCAGCCTTTTCCTTTGCCTGGAAAGAGGGAACATGCCTGGAACCTCCTACGGTGCTTTTCTCGGCCCTAGCAGACTGCAGTTCAAAACTTGCTAAACGTCCAGCAATAACTCCCAAAGTAAAGAAGCTAGGCATGAAAGGCATAGCTTGTCTGAAACCTCCTAACAGGACACACAAGCAGACCCTGTCACTTTGGCTCTCAGCCTTTTCCTTTGCCTGGAAAGAGGGAACATGCCTGGAACCTCCTACGGTGCTTTTCTCGGCCCTAGCAGACTGCAGTTCAAAACATGTTAAACGTCCAGCAATAACTCCCAAAGTAAAGAAGCTAGGACTGAAAGGCATAGCTTGTCTGAAACCTCCTAACAGGACACACAAGCAGACCCTGTCACTTTGGCTCTCAGCCTTTTCCTTTGCCTGGAAAGAGGGAACATGCCTGGAACCTCCTACGGTGCTTTTCTCGGCCCTAGCAGACTGCAGTTCAAAACATGCTAAACGTCCAGCAATAACTCCCAAAGTAAAGAAGCTAGGACTGAAAGGCATAGCTTGTCTGAAACCTCCTAACAGGACACACAAGCAGACCCTGTCACTTTGGCTCTCAGCCTTTTCCTTTGCCTGGAAAGAGGGAACATGCCTGGAACCTCCTACGGTGCTTTTCTCGGCCCTAGCAGACTGCAGTTCAAAACATGCTAAACGTCCAGCAATAACTCCCAAAGTAAAGAAGCTAGGACTGAAAGGCATAGCTTGTCTGAAACCTCCTAACAGGACACACAAGCAGACCCTGTCACTTTGGCTCTCAGCCTTTTCCTTTGCCTGGAAAGAGGGAACATGCCTGGAACCTCCTACGGTGCTTTTCTCGGCCCTAGCAGACTGCAGTTCAAAACATGCTAAACGTCCAGCAATAACTCCCAAAGTAAAGAAGCTAGGCCTGAAAGGCATAGCTTGTCTGAAACCTCCTAACAGGACACACAAGCAGACCCTGTCACTTTGGCTCTCAGCCTTTTCCTTTGCCTGGAAAGAAGAAACATGCCTGGAAGCCCTTACGGTGCTTTTCTCGGCCCTAGCAGACTGCAGTTCAAAACATGCTAAACGTCCAGCAATAACTCCCAAAGTAAAGAAGCTAGGACTGAAAGGCATAGCTTGTCTGAAACCTCCTAACAGGACACACAAGCAGACCCTGTCACTTTGGCTCTCAGCCTTTTCCTTTGCCTGGAAAGAGGGAACATGCCTGGAACCTCCTACGGTGCTTTTCTCGGCCCTAGCAGACTGCAGTTCAAAACATGCTAAACGTCCAGCAATAACTCCCAAAGTAAAGAAGCTAGGACTGAAAGGCATAGCTTGTCTGAAACCTCCTAACAGGACACACAAGCAGACCCTGTCACTTTGGCTCTCAGCCTTTTCCTTTGCCTGGAAAGAAGGAACATACCTGCTCCCTCCTACAGTGCTTTTCTCGGCCCTAGCAGACTGCAGTTCAAAACATGCTAAACGTCCAGCAATAACTCCCAAAGTAAAGAAGCTAGGACTGAAAGGCATAGCTTGTCTGAAACCTCCTAACAGGACACACAAGCAGACCCTGTCACTTTGGCTCTCAGCCTTTTCCTTTGCCTGGAAAGAAGGAACATACCTGCTACCTCCTACAGTGCTTTTCTCGGCCCTAGCAGACTGCAGTTCAAAACATGCTAAACGTCCAGCAATAACTCCCAAAGTAAAGAAGCTAGGCATGAAAGGCATAGCTTGTCTGAAACCTTATAACAGGACACACAAGCAGACCCTGTCACTTTAGCTCTCAGCCTTTTCCTTTGCCTGGAAAGAGGGAACATGCCTGGAACCTCCTACGGTGCTTTTCTCGGCCCTAGCAGACTGCAGTTCAAAACATGCTAAACGTCCAGCAATAACTCCCAAAGTAAAGAAGCTAGGCATGAAAGGCATAGCTTGTCTGAAACCTCCTAACAGGACACACAAGCAGACCCTGTCACTTTGGCTCTCAGCCTTTTCCTTTGCCTGGAAAGAGGGAACATGCCTGGAAGCTCCTACGGTGCTTTTCTCGGCCCTAGCAGACTGCAGTTCAAAACATGCTAAACGTCCAGCAATAACTCCCAAAGTAAAGAAGCTAGGACTGAAAGGCATAGCTTGTCTGAAACCTCCTAACAAGACACACAAGCAGACCCTGTCACTTTGGCTCTCAGCCTTTTCCTTTGCCTGGAAAGAAGGAACATACCTGCTACTTCCTACGGTGCTTTTCTCGGCCCTAGCAGACTGCAGTTCAAAACATGCTAAACGTCCAGCAATAACTCCCAAAGTAAAGAAGCTAGGACTGAAAGGCATAGCTTGTCTGAAACCTCCTAACAGGACACACAAGCAGACCCTGTCACTTTGGCTCTCAGCCTTTTCCTTTGCCTGGAAAGAGGGAACATGCCTGGAACCTCCTACGGTGCTTTTCTCGGCCCTAGCAGACTGCAGTTCAAAACATGCTAAACGTCCAGCAATAACTCCCAAAGTAAAGAAGCTAGGCATGAAAGGCATAGCTTGTCTGAAACCTCCTAACAGGACACACAAGCAGACCCTGTCACTTTGGCTCTCAGCCTTTTCCTTTGCCTGGAAAGAGGGAACATGCCTGGAAGCTCCTACGGTGCTTTTCTCGGCCCTAGCAGACTGCAGTTCAAAACATGCTAAACGTCCAGCAATAACTCCCAAAGTAAAGAAGCTAGGCATGAAAGGCATAGCTTGTCTGAAACCTCCTAACAGGACACACAAGCAGACCCTGTCACTTTGGCTCTCAGCCTTTTCCTTTGCCTGGAAAGAGGGAACATGCCTGGAAGCTCCTACGGTGCTTTTCTCGGCCCTAGCAGACTGCAGTTCAAAACATGCTAAACGTCCAGCAATAACTCCCAAAGTAAAGAAGCTAGGCATGAAAGGCATAGCTTGTCTGAAACCTCCTAACAGGACACATAAGCAGACCCTGTCACTTTGGCTCTCAGCCTTTTCCTTTGCCTGGAAAGAGGGAACATGCCTGGAACCTCCTACGGTGCTTTTCTCGGCCCTAGCAGACTGCAGTTCAAAACATGCTAAACGTCCAGCAATAACTCCCAAAGTAAAGAAGCTAGGACTGAAAGGCATAGCTTGTCTGAAACCTCCTAACAGGACACACAAGCAGACCCTGTCACTTTGGCTCTCAGCCTTTTCCTTTGCCTGGAAAGAGGGAACATGCCTGGAACCTCCTATGGTGCTTTTCTCGGCCCTAGCAGACTGCAGTTCAAAACATGCTAAACGTCCAGCAATAACTCCCAAAGTAAAGAAGCTAGGACTGAAAGGCATAGCTTGTCTGAAACCTCCTAACAGGACACACAAGCAGACCCTGTCACTTTGGCTCTCAGCCTTTTCCTTTGCCTGGAAAGAGGGAACATGCCTGGAACCTCCTACGGTGCTTTTCTCGGCCCTAGCAGACTGCAGTTCAAAACATGCTAAACGTCCAGCAATAACTCCCAAAGTAAAGAAGCTAGGACTGAAAGGCATAGCTTGTCTGAAACCTCCTAACAGGACACACAAGCAGACCCTGTCACTTTGGCTCTCAGCCTTTTCCTTTGCCTGCAAAGAGGGAACATGCCTGGAACCTCCTACGGTGCTTTTCTCGGCCCTAGCAGACTGCAGTTCAAAACATGCTAAACGTCCAGCAATAACTCCCAAAGTAAAGAAGCTAGGCATGAAAGGCATAGCTTGTCTGAAACCTCCTAACAGGACACACAAGCAGACCCTGTCACTTTGGCTCTCAGCCTTTTCCTTTGCCTGGAAAGAAGGAAGATACCTGCTCCCTCATACAGTGCTTTTCTCGGCCCTAGCAGACTGCAGTTCAAAACATGCTAAACGTCCAGCAATAACTCCCAAAGTAAAGAAGCTAGGCATGAAAGGCATAGCTTGTCTGAAACCTCCTAACAGGACACACAAGCAGACCCTGTCACTTTGGCTCTCAGCCTTTTCCTTTACCTGGAAAGAGGGAACATGCCTGGAACCTCCTACGGTGCTTTTCTCGGCCCTAGCAGACTGCAGTTCAAAACTTGCTAAACGTCCAGCAATAACTCCCAAAGTAAAGAAGCTAGGCCTGAAAGGCATAGCTTGTCTGAAACCTCCTAACAGGACACACAAGCAGACCCTGTCACTTTGGCTCTCAGCCTTTTCCTTTGCCTGGAAAGAGGGAACATGCCTGGAACCTCCTACGGTGCTTTTCTCGGCCCTAGCAGACTGCAGTTCAAAACATGCTAAACGTCCAGCAATAACTCCCAAAGTAAAGAAGCTAGGACTGAAAGGCATAGCTTGTCTGAAACCTCCTAACAGGACACACAAGCAGACCCTGTCACTTTGGCTCTCAGCCTTTTCCTTTGCCTGGAAAGAGGGAACATGCCTGGAACCTCCTACGGTGCTTTTCTCGGCCCTAGCAGACTGCAGTTCAAAACATGCTAAACGTCCAGCAATAACTCCCAAAGTAAAGAAGCTAGGACTGAAAGGCATAGCTTGTCTGAAACCTCCTAACAGGACACACAAGCAGACCCTGTCACTTTGGCTCTCAGCCTTTTCCTTTGCCTGGAAAGAAGGAACATGCCTGGAAGCTCCTACGGTGCTTTTCTCGGCCCTAGCAGACTGCAGTTCAAAACATGCTAAACGTCCAGCAATAACTCCCAAAGTAAAGAAGCTAGGCATGAAAGGCATAGCTTGTCTGAAACCTCCTAACAGGACACACAAGCAGACCCTGTCACTTTGGCTCTCAGCCTTTTCCTTTGCCTGGAAAGAAGAAACATGCCTGGAAGCTCCTACGGTGCTTTTCTCGGCCCTAGCAGACTGCAGTTCAAAACATGCTAAACGTCCAGCAATAACTCCCAAAGTAAAGAAGCTAGGACTGAAAGGCATAGCTTGTCTGAAACCTCCTAACAGGACACACAAGCAGACCCTGTCACTTTGGCTCTCAGCCTTTTCCTTTGCCTGGAAAGAGGGAACATGCCTGGAACCTCCTACGGTGCTTTTCTCGGCCCTAGCAGACTGCAGTTCAAAACATGCTAAACGTCCAGCAATAACTCCCAAAGTAAAGAAGCTAGGACTGAAAGGCATAGCTTGTCTGAAACCTCCTAACAGGACACACAAGCAGACCCTGTCACTTTGGCTCTCAGCCTTTTCCTTTGCCTGGAAAGAAGGAACATACCTGCTACCTCCTACAGTGCTTTTCTCGGCCCTAGCAGACTGCAGTTCAAAACATGCTAAACGTCCAGCAATAACTCCCAAAGTAAAGAAGCTAGGCATGAAAGGCATAGCTTGTCTGAAACCTTATAACAGGACACACAAGCAGACCCTGTCACTTTGGCTCTCAGCCTTTTCCTTTGCCTGGAAAGAGGGAACATGCCTGGAACCTCCTACGGTGCTTTTCTCGGCCCTAGCAGACTGCAGTTCAAAACATGCTAAACGTCCAGCAATAACTCCCAAAGTAAAGAAGCTAGGCATGAAAGGCATAGCTTGTCTGAAACCTCCTAACAGGACACACAAGCAGACCCTGTCACTTTGGCTCTCAGCCTTTTCCTTTGCCTGGAAAGAGGGAACATGCCTGGAAGCCCCTACGGTGTTTTTCTCGGCCCTAGCAGACTGCAGTTCAAAACATGCTAAACGTCCAGCAATAACTCCCAAAGTAAAGAAGCTAGGACTGAAAGGCATAGCTTGTCTGAAACCTCCTAACAGGACACACAAGCAGACCCTGTCACTTTGGCTCTCAGCCTTTTCCTTTGCCTGGAAAGAAGGAACATACCTGCTACCTCCTACAGTGCTTTTCTCGGCCCTAGCAGACTGCAGTTCAAAACATGCTAAACGTCCAGCAATAACTCCCAAAGTAAAGAAGCTAGGACTGAAAGGCATAGCTTGTCTGAAACCTCCTAACAGGACACACAAGCAGACCCTGTCACTTTGGCTCTCAGCCTTTTCCTTTGCCTGGAAAGAGGGAACATGCCTGGAACCTCCTACGGTGCTTTTCTCGGCCCTAGCAGACTGCAGTTCAAAACATGCTAAACGTCCAGCAATAACTCCCAAAGTAAAGAAGCTAGGCATGAAAGGCATAGCTTGTCTGAAACCTCCTAACAGGACACACAAGCAGACCCTGTCACTTTGGCTCTCAGCCTTTTCCTTTGCCTGGAAAGAAGGAACATACCTGCTACCTCCTACAGTGCTTTTCTCGGCCCTAGCAGACTGCAGTTCAAAACATGCTAAACGTCCAGCAATAACTCCCAAAGTAAAGAAGCTAGGACTGAAAGGCATAGCTTGTCTGAAACCTCCTAACAGGACACACAAGCAGACCCTGTCACTTTGGCTCTCAGCCTTTTCCTTTGCATGGAAAGAGGGAACATGCCTGGAACCTCCTACGGTGCTTTTCTCGGCCCTAGCAGACTGCAGTTCAAAACATGCTAAACGTCCAGCAATAACTCCCAAAGTAAAGAAGCTAGGCATGAAAGGCATAGCTTGTCTGAAACCTTATAACAGGACACACAAGCAGACCCTGTCACTTTGGCTCTCAGCCTTTTCTTTGCCTGGAAAGAGGGAACATGCCTGGAAGCTCCTACGGTGCTTTTCTCGGCCCTAGCAGACTGCAGTTCAAAACATGCTAAACGTCCAGCAATAACTCCCAAAGTAAAGAAGCTAGGCATGAAAGGCATAGCTTGTCTGAAACCTCCTAACAGGACACACAAGCAGACCCTGTCACTTTGGCTCTCAGCCTTTTCCTTTGCCTGGAAAGAGGGAACATGCCTGGAAGCTCCTACGGTGCTTTTCTCGGCCCTAGCAGACTGCAGTTCAAAACATGCTAAACGTCCAGCAATAACTCCCAAAGTAAAGAAGCTAGGACTGAAAGGCATAGCTTGTCTGAAACCTCCTAACAGGACACACAAGCAGACCCTGTCACTTTGGCTCTCAGCCTTTTCCTTTGCCTGGAAAGAAGGAACATACCTGCTACCTCCTACAGTGCTTTTCTCGGCCCTAGCAGACTGCAGTTCAAAACATGCTAAACGTCCAGCAATAACTCCCAAAGTAAAGAAGCTAGGCATGAAAGGCATAGCTTGTCTGAAACCTCCTAACAGGACACACAAGCAGACCCTGTCACTTTGGCTCTCAGCCTTTTCCTTTGCCTGGAAAGAGGGAACATGCCTGGAAGCTCCTACGGTGCTTTTCTCGGCCCTAGCAGACTGCAGTTCAAAACATGCTAAACGTCCAGCAATAACTCCCAAAGTAAAGAAGCTAGGACTGAAAGGCATAGCTTGTCTGAAACCTCCTAACAGGACACACAAGCAGACCCTGTCACTTTGGCTCTCAGCCTTTTCCTTTGCCTGGAAAGAAGGAACATACCTGCTACCTCCTACAGTGCTTTTCTCGGCCCTAGCAGACTGCAGTTCAAAACATGCTAAACGTCCAGCAATAACTCCCAAAGTAAAGAAGCTAGGCATGAAAGGCATAGCTTGTCTGAAACCTTATAACAGGACACACAAGCAGACCCTGTCACTTTGGCTCTCAGCCTTTTCCTTTGCCTGGAAAGAGGGAACATGCCTGGAAGCTCCTACGGTGCTTTTCTCGGCCCTAGCAGACTGCAGTTCAAAACATGCTAAACGTCCAGCAATAACTCCCAAAGTAAAGAAGCTAGGACTGAAAGGCATAGCTTGTCTGAAACCTCCTAACAGGACACACAAGCAGACCCTGTCACTTTGGCTCTCAGCCTTTTCCTTTGCCTGGAAAGAAGGAACATACCTGCTACCTCCTACAGTGCTTTTCTCGGCCCTAGCAGACTGCAGTTCAAAACATGCTAAACGTCCAGCAATAACTCCCAAAGTAAAGAAGCTAGGCATGAAAGGCATAGCTTGTCTGAAACCTCCTAACAGGACACACAAGCAGACCCTGTCACTTTGGCTCTCAGCCTTTTCCTTTGCCTGGAAAGAGGGAACATGCCTGGAACCTCCTACGGTGCTTTTCTCGGCCCTAGCAGACTGCAGTTCAAAACATGCTAAACGTCCAGCAATAACTCCCAAAGTAAAGAAGCTAGGACTGAAAGGCATAGCTTGTCTGAAACCTCCTAACAGGACACACAAGCAGACCCTGTCACTTTGGCTCTCAGCCTTTTCCTTTGCCTGGAAAGAAGGAACATACCTGCTACCTCCTACAGTGCTTTTCTCGGCCCTAGCAGACTGCAGTTCAAAACATGCTAAACGTCCAGCAATAACTCCCAAAGTAAAGAAGCTAGGCATGAAAGGCATAGCTTGTCTGAAACCTTATAACAGGACACACAAGCAGACCCTGTCACTTTGGCTCTCAGCCTTTTCTTTGCCTGGAAAGAGGGAACATGCCTGGAAGCTCCTACGGTGCTTTTCTCGGCCCTAGCAGACTGCAGTTCAAAACATGCTAAACGTCCAGCAATAACTCCCAAAGTAAAGAAGCTAGGCATGAAAGGCATAGCTTGTCTGAAACCTCCTAACAGGACACACAAGCAGACCCTGTCACTTTGGCTCTCAGCCTTTTCCTTTGCCTGGAAAGAGGGAACATGCCTGGAAGCTCCTACGGTGCTTTTCTCGGCCCTAGCAGACTGCAGTTCAAAACATGCTAAACGTCCAGCAATAACTCCCAAAGTAAAGAAGCTAGGACTGAAAGGCATAGCTTGTCTGAAACCTCCTAACAGGACACACAAGCAGACCCTGTCACTTTGGCTCTCAGCCTTTTCCTTTGCCTGGAAAGAAGGAACATACCTGCTACCTCCTACAGTGCTTTTCTCGGCCCTAGCAGACTGCAGTTCAAAACATGCTAAACGTCCAGCAATAACTCCCAAAGTAAAGAAGCTAGGCATGAAAGGCATAGCTTGTCTGAAACCTCCTAACAGGACACACAAGCAGACCCTGTCACTTTGGCTCTCAGCCTTTTCCTTTGCCTGGAAAGAGGGAACATGCCTGGAACCTCCTACGGTGCTTTTCTCGGCCCTAGCAGACTGCAGTTCAAAACATGCTAAACGTCCAGCAATAACTCCCAAAGTAAAGAAGCTAGGACTGAAAGGCATAGCTTGTCTGAAACCTCCTAACAGGACACACAAGCAGACCCTGTCACTTTGGCTCTCAGCCTTTTCCTTTGCCTGGAAAGAAGGAACATACCTGCTACCTCCTACAGTGCTTTTCTCGGCCCTAGCAGACTGCAGTTCAAAACATGCTAAACGTCCAGCAATAACTCCCAAAGTAAAGAAGCTAGGCATGAAAGGCATAGCTTGTCTGAAACCTCCTAACAGGACACACAAGCAGACCCTGTCACTTTGGCTCTCAGCCTTTTCCTTTGCCTGGAAAGAGGGAACATGCCTGGAACCTCCTACGGTGCTTTTCTCGGCCCTAGCAGACTGCAGTTCAAAACTTGCTAAACGTCCAGCAATAACTCCCAAAGTAAAGAAGCTAGGACTGAAAGGCATAGCTTGTCTGAAACCTCCTAACAGGACACACAAGCAGACCCTGTCACTTTGGCTCTCAGCCTTTTCCTTTGCCTGGAAAGAGGGAACATGCCTGGAACCTCCTACGGTGCTTTTCTCGGCCCTAGCAGACTGCAGTTCAAAACATGCTAAACGTCCAGCAATAACTCCCAAAGTAAAGAAGCTAGGCCTGAAAGGCATAGCTTGTCTGAAACCTCCTAACAGGACACACAAGCAGACCCTGTCACTTTGGCTCTCAGCCTTTTCCTTTGCCTGGAAAGAGGGAACATGCCTGGAAGCTCCTACGGTGCTTTTCTCGGCCCTAGCAGACTGCAGTTCAAAACATGCTAAACGTCCAGCAATAACTCCCAAAGTAAAGAAGCTAGGACTGAAAGGCATAGCTTGTCTGAAACCTCCTAACAGGACACACAAGCAGACCCTGTCACTTTGGCTCTCAGCCTTTTCCTTTGCCTGGAAAGAGGGAACATGCCTGGAACCTCCTATGGTGCTTTTCTCGGCCCTAGCAGACTGCAGTTCAAAACATGCTAAACGTCCAGCAATAACTCCCAAAGTAAAGAAGCTAGGACTGAAAGGCATAGCTTGTCTGAAACCTCCTAACAGGACACACAAGCAGACCCTGTCACTTTGGCTCTCAGCCTTTTCCTTTGCCTGGAAAGAAGAAACATGCCTGGAAGCTCCTACGGTGCTTTTCTCGGCCCTAGCAGACTGCAGTTCAAAACATGCTAAACGTCCAGCAATAACTCCCAAAGTAAAGAAGCTAGGCATGAAAGGCATAGCTTGTCTGAAACCTCCTAACAGGACACACAAGCAGACCCTGTCACTTTGGCTCTCAGCCTTTTCCTTTGCCTGGAAAGAGGGAACATGCCTGGAACCTCCTACGGTGCTTTTCTCGGCCCTAGCAGACTGCAGTTCAAAACATGCTAAACGTCCAGCAATAACTCCCAAAGTAAAGAAGCTAGGACTGAAAGGCATAGCTTGTCTGAAACCTCCTAACAGGACACACAAGCAGACCCTGTCACTTTGGCTCTCAGCCTTTTCCTTTGCCTGGAAAGAAGGAACATACCTGCTACCTCCTACAGTGCTTTTCTCGGCCCTAGCAGACTACAGTTCAAAACATGCTAAACGTCCAGCAATAACTCCCAAAGTAAAGAAGCTAGGACTGAAAGGCATAGCTTGTCTGAAACCTCCTAACAGGACACACAAGCAGACCCTGTCACTTTGGCTCTCAGCCTTTTCCTTTGCCTGGAAAGAAGGAACATACCTGCTACCTCCTACAGTGCTTTTCTCGGCCCTAGCAGACTGCAGTTCAAAACATGCTAAACGTCCAGCAATAACTCCCAAAGTAAAGAAGCTAGGCATGAAAGGCATAGCTTGTCTGAAACCTCCTAACAGGACACACAAGCAGACCCTGTCACTTTGGCTCTCAGCCTTTTCCTTTGCCTGGAAAGAGGGAACATGCCTGGAACCTCCTATGGTGCTTTTCTCGGCCCTAGCAGACTGCAGTTCAAAACATGCTAAACGTCCAGCAATAACTCCCAAAGTAAAGAAGCTAGGACTGAAAGGCATAGCTTGTCTGAAACCTCCTAACAGGACAAACAAGCAGACCCTGTCACTTTGGCTCTCAGCCTTTTCCTTTGCCTGGAAAGAGGGAACATGCCTGGAACCTCCTACGGTGCTTTTCTCGGCCCTAGCAGACTGCAGTTCAAAACATGCTAAACGTCCAGCAATAACTCCCAAAGTAAAGAAGCTAGGCATGAAAGGCATAGCTTGTCTGAAACCTTATAACAGGACACACAAGCAGACCCTGTCACTTTGGCTCTCAGCCTTTTCCTTTGCCTGGAAAGAGGGAACATGCCTGGAACCTCCTACGGTGCTTTTCTCGGCCCTAGCAGACTGCAGTTCAAAACTTGCTAAACGTCCAGCAATAACTCCCAAAGTAAAGAAGCTAGGCATGAAAGGCATAGCTTGATTGAAACCTCCTAACAGGACACACAAGCAGACCCTGTCACTTTGGCTCTCAGCCTTTTCCTTTGCCTGGAAAGCGGGAACATGCCTGGAAGCTCCTACGGTGCTTTTCTCGGCCCTAGCAGACTGCAGTTCATGTTTTGAGGAGGTTCCAGGCATGTTCCCTCTTTCCAGGCAAAGGAAAAGGCTGAGAGCCAAAGTGACAGGGTCTGCTTGTGTGTCCTGTTAGGAGGTTTCAGACAAGCTATGCCTTTCAGTTCTAGCTTCTTTACTTTGGGAGTTATTGCTGGACGTTTAGCATGTTTTGAACTGCAGTCTGCTAGGGCCGAGAAAAGCACCGTAGGAGGTTCCAGGCATGTTCCCTCTTTCCAGGCAAAGGAAAAGGCTGAGAGCCAAAGTGACAGGGTCTGCTTGTGTGTCCTGTTAGGAGGTTTCAGACAAGCTATGCCTTTCATGCCTAGCTTCTTTACTTTGGGAGTTATTGCTGGACGTTTAGCATGTTTTGAACTGCAGTCTGCTAGGGCCGAGAAAAGCACCGTAGGAGGTTCCAGGCATGTTCCCTCTTTCCAGGCAAAGGAAAAGGCTGAGAGCCAAAGTGACAGGGTCTGCTTGTGTGTCCTGTTAGGAGGTTTCAGACAAGCTATGCCTTTCAGTCCTAGCTTCTTTACTTTGGGAGTTATTGCTGGACGTTTAGCATGTTTTGAACGGCAGTCTGCTAGGGCCGAGAAAAGCACCGTAGTAGGTAGCAGGTATGTTCCTTCTTTCCAGGCAAAGGAAAAGGCTGAGAGCCAAAGTGACAGGGTCTGCTTGTGTGTCCTGTTAGGAGGTTTCAGACAAGCTATGCCTTTCATGCCTAGCTTCTTTACTTTGGGAGTTATTGCTGGACGTTTAGCATGTTTTGAACTGCAGTCTGCTAGGGCCGAGAAAAGCACTGTAGGAGGTAGCAGGTATGTTTCTTCTTTCCAGGCAAAGGAAAAGGCTGAGAGCCAAAGTGACAGGGTCTGCTTGTGTGTCCTGTTAGGAGGTTTCAGACAAGCTATGCCTTTCAGTCCTAGCTTCTTTACTTTGGGAGTTATTGCTGGACGTTTAGCATGTTTTGAACTGCAGTCTGCTAGGGCCGAGAAAAGCACCGTAGGAGGTTCCAGGCATGTTCCCTCTTTCCAGGCAAAGGAAAAGGCTGAGAGCCAAAGTGACAGGGTCTGCTTGTGTGTCCTGTTAGGAGGTTTCAGACAAGCTATGCCTTTCATGCCTAGCTTCTTTACTTTGGGAGTTATTGCTGGACGTTTAGCATGTTTTGAACTGCAGTCTGCTAGGGCCGAGAAAAGCACTGTAGGAGGTTCCAGGCATGTTCCCTCTTTCCAGGCAAAGGAAAAGGCTGAGAGCCAAAGTGACAGGGTCTGCTTGTGTGTCCTGTTAGGAGGTTTCAGACAAGCTATGCCTTTCAGTCCTAGCTTCTTTACTTTGGGAGTTATTGCTGGACGTTTAGCATGTTTTGAACTGCAGTCTGCTAGGGCCGAGAAAAGCACCGTAGGAGGTTCCAGGCATGTTCCCTCTTTCCAGGCAAAGGAAAAGGCTGAGAGCCAAAGTGACAGGGTCTGCTTGTGTGTCCTGTTAGGAGGTTTCAGACAAGCTATGCCTTTCATGCCTAGCTTCTTTACTTTGGGAGTTATTGCTGGACGTTTAGCATGTTTTGAACTGCAGTCTGCTAGGGCCGAGAAAAGCACTGTAGGAGGTAGCAGGTATGTTCCTTCTTTCCAGGCAAAGGAAAAGGCTGAGAGCCAAAGTGACAGGGTCTGCTTGTGTGTCCTGTTAGGAGGTTTCAGACAAGCTATGCCTTTCAGTCCTAGCTTCTTTACTTTGGGAGTTATTGCTGGACGTTTAGCATGTTTTGAACTGCAGTCTGCTAGGGCCGAGAAAAGCACCGTAGGAGGTTCCAGGCATGTTCCCTCTTTCCAGGCAAAGGAAAAGGCTGAGAGCCAAAGTGACAGGGTCTGCTTGTGTGTCCTGTTAGGAGGTTTCAGACAAGCTATGCCTTTCAGTCCTAGCTTCTTTACTTTGGGAGTTATTGCTGGACGTTTAGCATGTTTTGAACTGCAGTCTGCTAGGGCCGAGAAAAGCACCGTAGGAGGTTCCAGGCATGTTCCCTCTTTCCAGGCAAAGGAAAAGGCTGAGAGCCAAAGTGACAGGGTCTGCTTGTGTGTCCTGTTAGGAGGTTTCAGACAAGCTATGCCTTTCAGTCCTAGCTTCTTTACTTTGGGAGTTATTGCTGGACGTTTAGCATGTTTTGAACTGCAGTCTGCTAGGGCCGAGAAAAGCATCGTAGGAGGTTCCAGGCATGTTCCCTCTTTCCAGGCAAAGGAAAAGGCTGAGAGCCAAAGTGACAGGGTCTGCTTGTGTGTCCTGTTAGGAGGTTTCAGACAAGCTATGCCTTTCAGTCCTAGCTTCTTTACTTTGGGAGTTATTGCTGGACGTTTAGCATGTTTTGAACTGCAGTCTGCTAGGGCCGAGAAAAGCACCGTAGGAGGTTCCAGGCATGTTCCCTCTTTCCAGGCAAAGGAAAAGGCTGAGAGCCAAAGTGACAGGGTCTGCTTGTGTGTCCTGTTAGGAGGTTTCAGACAAGCTATGCCTTTCAGCCCTAGCTTCTTTACTTTGGGAGTTATTGCTGGACGTTTAGCATTTTTTGAACTGCAGTCTGCTAGGGCCGAGAAAAGCACCGTAGGAGGTTCCAGGCATGTTCCCTCTTTCCAGGCAAAGGAAAAGGCTGAGAGCCAAAGTGACAGGGTCTGCTTGTGTGTCCTGTTAGGAGGTTTCAGACAAGCTATGCCTTTCAGTCCTAGCTTCTTTACTTTGGGAGTTATTGCTGGACGTTTAGCATGTTTTGAACTGCAGTCTGCTAGGGCCGAGAAAAGCACTGTAGGAGGTTCCAGGCATGTTCCCTCTTTCCAGGCAAAGGAAAAGGCTGAGAGCCAAAGTGACAGGGTCTCCTTGTGTGTCCTGTTAGGAGGTTTCAGACAAGCTATGCCTTTCATGCCTAGCTTCTTTACTTTGGGAGTTATTGCTGGACGTTTAGCATGTTTTGAACTGCAGTCTGCTAGGGCCGAGAAAAGCACCGTAGGAGGTTCCAGGCATGTTCCCTCTTTCCAGGCAAAGGAAAAGGCTGAGAGCCAAAGTGACAGGGTCTGCTTGTGTGTCCTGTTAGGAGGTTTCAGACAAGCTATGCCTTTCATGCCTAGCTTCTTTACTTTGGGAGTTATTGCTGGACGTTTAGCATGTTTTGAACTGCAGTCTGCTAGGGCCGAGAAAAGCACCGTAGGAGGTTCCAGGCATGTTCCCTCTTTCGAGGCAAAGGAAAAGGCTGAGAGCCAAAGTGACAGGGTCTGCTTGTGTGTCCTGTTAGGAGGTTTCAGACAAGCTATGCCTTTCATGCCTAGCTTCTTTACTTTGGGAGTTATTGCTGGACGTTTAGCATGTTTTGAACTGCAGTCTGCTAGGGCCGAGAAAAGCACCGTAGGAGGTTCCAGGCATGTTCCCTCTTTCCAGGCAAAGGAAAAGGCTGAGAGCCAAAGTGACAGGGTCTGCTTGTGTGTCCTGTTAGGAGGTTTCAGACACGCTATGCCTTTCAGTCCTAGCTTCTTTACTTTGGGAGTTATTGCTGGACGTTTAGCATGTTTTGAACTGCAGTCTGCTAGGGCCGAGAAAAGCACCGTAGGAGGTTCCAGGCATGTTCCCTCTTTCCAGGCAAAGGAAAAGGCTGAGAGCCAAAGTGACAGGGTCTGCTTGTGTGTCCTGTTAGGAGGTTTCAGACAAGCTATGCCTTTCAGTCCTAGCTTCTTTACTTTGGGAGTTATTGCTGGACGTTTAGCATGTTTTGAACTGCAGTCTGCTAGGGCCGAGAAAAGCACCGTAGGAGGTTCCAGGCATGTTCCCTCTTTCCAGGCAAAGGAAAAGGCTGAGAGCCAAAGTGACAGGGTCTGCTTGTGTGTCCTGTTAGGAGGTTTCAGACAAGCTATGCCTTTCAGCCCTAGCTTCTTTACTTTGGGAGTTATTGCTGGACGTTTAGCATGTTTTGAACTGCAGTCTGCTAGGGCCGAGAAAAGCACCGTAGGAGGTTCCAGGCATGTTCCCTCTTTCCAGGCAAAGGAAAAGGCTGAGAGCCAAAGTGACAGGGTCTGCTTGTGTGTCCTGTTAGGAGGTTTCAGACAAGCTATGCCTTTCAGTCCTAGCTTCTTTACTTTGGGAGTTATTGCTGGACGTTTAGCATGTTTTGAACTGCAGTCTGCTAGGGCCGAGAAAAGCACTGTAGGAGGTTCCAGGCATGTTCCCTCTTTCCAGGCAAAGGAAAAGGCTGAGAGCCAAAGTGACAGGGTCTCCTTGTGTGTCCTGTTAGGAGGTTTCAGACAAGCTATGCCTTTCATGCCTAGCTTCTTTACTTTGGGAGTTATTGCTGGACGTTTAGCATGTTTTGAACTGCAGTCTGCTAGGGCCGAGAAAAGCACCGTAGGAGGTTCCAGGCATGTTCCCTCTTTCCAGGCAAAGGAAAAGGCTGAGAGCCAAAGTGACAGGGTCTGCTTGTGTGTCCTGTTAGGAGGTTTCAGACAAGCTATGCCTTTCATGCCTAGCTTCTTTACTTTGGGAGTTATTGCTGGACGTTTAGCATGTTTTGAACTGCAGTCTGCTAGGGCCGAGAAAAGCACCGTAGGAGGTTCCAGGCATGTTCCCTCTTTCCAGGCAAAGGAAAAGGCTGAGAGCCAAAGTGACAGGGTCTGCTTGTGTGTCCTGTTAGGAGGTTTCAGACAAGCTATGCCTTTCATGCCTAGCTTCTTTACTTTGGGAGTTATTGCTGGACGTTTAGCATGTTTTGAACTGCAGTCTGCTAGGGCCGAGAAAAGCACCGTAGGAGGTTCCAGGCATGTTCCCTCTTTCCAGGCAAAGGAAAAGGCTGAGAGCCAAAGTGACAGGGTCTGCTTGTGTGTCCTGTTAGGAGGTTTCAGACACGCTATGCCTTTCAGTCCTAGCTTCTTTACTTTGGGAGTTATTGCTGGACGTTTAGCATGTTTTGAACTGCAGTCTGCTAGGGCCGAGAAAAGCACCGTAGGAGGTTCCAGGCATGTTCCCTCTTTCCAGGCAAAGGAAAAGGCTGAGAGCCAAAGTGACAGGGTCTGCTTGTGTGTCCTGTTAGGAGGTTTCAGACAAGCTATGCCTTTCAGTCCTAGCTTCTTTACTTTGGGAGTTATTGCTGGACGTTTAGCATGTTTTGAACTGCAGTCTGCTAGGGCCGAGAAAAGCACCGTAGGAGGTTCCAGGCATGTTCCCTCTTTCCAGGCAAAGGAAAAGGCTGAGAGCCAAAGTGACAGGGTCTGCTTGTGTGTCCTGTTAGGAGGTTTCAGACAAGCTATGCCTTTCATGCCTAGCTTCTTTACTTTGGGAGTTATTGCTGGACGTTTAGCATGTTTTGAACTGCAGTCTGCTAGGGCCGAGGAAAGCACCGTAGGAGGTTCCAGACATGTTCCCTCTTTTCAGGCAAAGGAAAAGGCTGAGAGCCAAAGTGACAGGGTCTGCTTGTGTGTCCTGTTAGGAGGTTTCAGACACGCTATGCCTTTCATGCCTAGCTTCTTTACTTTGGGAGTTATTGCTGGACGTTTAGCATGTTTTGAACTGCAGTCTGCTAGGGCCGAGAAAAGCACTGTAGGAGGTAGCAGGTATGTTTCTTCTTTCCAGGCAAAGGAAAAGGCTGAGAGCCAAAGTGACAGGGTCTGCTTGTGTGTCCTGTTAGGAGGTTTCAGACAAGCTATGCCTTTCAGTCCTAGCTTCTTTACTTTGGGAGTTATTGCTGGACGTTTAGCATGTTTTGAACTGCAGTCTGCTAGGGCCGAGAAAAGCACCGTAGGAGGTTCCAGGCATGTTCCCTCTTTCCAGGCAAAGGAAAAGGCTGAGAGCCAAAGTGACAGGGTCTGCTTGTGTGTCCTGTTAGGAGGTTTCAGACAAGCTATGCCTTTCAGTCCTAGCTTCTTTACTTTGGGAGTTATTGCTGGACGTTTAGCATGTTTTGAACTGCAGTCTGCTAGGGCCGAGAAAAGCACCGTAGGAGGTTCCAGGCATGTTCCCTCTTTTCAGGCAAAGGAAAAGGCTGAGAGCCAAAGTGACAGGGTCTGCTTGTGTGTCCTGTTAGGAGGTTTCAGACAAGCTATGCCTTTCATGCCTAGCTTCTTTACTTTGGGAGTTATTGCTGGACGTTTAGCATGTTTTGAACTGCAGTCTGCTAGGGCCGAGAAAAGCACCGTAGGAGGTTCCAGGCATGTTCCCTCTTTCCAGGCAAAGGAAAAGGCTGAGAGCCAAAGTGACAGGGTCTGCTTGTGTGTCCTGTTAGGAGGTTTCAGACAAGCTATGCCTTTCAGTCCTAGCTTCTTTACTTTGGGAGTTATTGCTGGACGTTTAGCATGTTTTGAACTGCAGTCCGCTAGGGCCGAGAAAAGCACCGTAGGAGGTTCCAGGCATGTTCCCTCTTTCCAGGCAAAGGAAAAGGCTGAGAGCCAAAGTGACAGGGTCTGCTTGTGTGTCCTGTTAGGAGGTTTCAGACAAGCTATGCCTTTCATGCCTAGCTTCTTTACTTTGGGAGTTATTGCTGGACGTTTAGCATGTTTTGAACTGCAGTCTGCTAGGGCCGAGAAAAGCACTGTAGGAGGTAGCAGGTATGTTCCTTCTTTCCAGGCAAAGGAAAAGGCTGAGAGCCAAAGTGACAGGGTCTGCTTGTGTGTCCTGTTAGGAGGTTTCAGACAAGCTATGCCTTTCAGTCCTAGCTTCTTTACTTTGGGAGTTATTGCTGGACGTTTAGCATGTTTTGAACTGCAGTCTGCTAGGGCCGAGAAAAGCACCGTAGGAGGTTCCAGGCATGTTCCCTCTTTCCAGGCAAAGGAAAAGGCTGAGAGCCAAAGTGACAGGGTCTGCTTGTGTGTCCTGTTAGGAGGTTTCTGACAAGCTATGCCTTTCAGTCCTAGCTTCTTTACTTTGGGAGTTATTGCTGGACGTTTAGCATGTTTTGAACTGCAGTCTGCTAGGGCCGAGAAAAGCACCGTAGGAGGTTCCAGGCATGTTCCCTCTTTCCAGGCAAAGGAAAAGGCTGAGAGCCAAAGTGACAGGGTCTGCTTGTGTGTCCTGTTAGGAGGTTTCAGACAAGCTATGCCTTTCAGGCCTAGCTTCTTTACTTTGGGAGTTATTGCTGGACGTTTAGCATGTTTTGAACTGCAGTCTGCTAGGGCCGAGAAAAGCACCGTAGGAGGTTCCAGGCATGTTCCCTCTTTCGAGGCAAAGGAAAAGGCTGAGAGCCAAAGTGACAGGGTCTGCTTGTGTGTCCTGTTAGGAGGTTTCAGACAAGCTATGCCTTTCAGCCCTAGCTTCTTTACTTTGGGAGTTATTGCTGGACGTTTAGCATGTTTTGAACTGCAGTCTGCTAGGGCCGAGAAAAGCACCGTAGGAGGTTCCAGGCATGTTCCCTCTTTCCAGGCAAAGGAAAAGGCTGAGAGCCAAAGTGACAGGGTCTGCTTGTGTGTCCTGTTAGGAGGTTTCAGACAAGCTATGCCTTTCAGTCCTAGCTTCTTTACTTTGGGAGTTATTGCTGGACGTTTAGCATGTTTTGAACTGCAGTCTGCTAGGGCCGAGAAAAGCACCGTAGGAGGTTCCAGGCATGTTCCCTCTTTCCAGGCAAAGGAAAAGGCTGAGAGCCAAAGTGACAGGGTCTGCTTGTGTGTCCTGTTAGGAGGTTTCAGACAAGCTATGCCTTTCAGTCCTAGCTTCTTTACTTTGGGAGTTATTGCTGGACGTTTAGCATGTTTTGAACTGCAGTCTGCTAGGGCCGAGAAAAGCACCGTAGGAGGTTCCAGGCATGTTCCCTCTTTCCAGGCAAAGGAAAAGGCTGAGAGCCAAAGTGACAGGGTCTGCTTGTGTGTCCTGTTAGGAGGTTTCAGACAAGCTATGCCTTTCAGTCCTAGCTTCTTTACTTTGGGAGTTATTGCTGGACGTTTAGCATGTTTTGAACTGCAGTCTGCTAGGGCCGAGAAAAGCACCGTAGGAGATTCCAGACATGTTCCCTCTTTTCAGGCAAAGGAAAAGGCTGAGAGCCAAAGTGACAGGGTCTGCTTGTGTGTCCTGTTAGGAGGTTTCAGACACGCTATGCCTTTCATGCCTAGCTTCTTTACTTTGGGAGTTATTGCTGGACGTTTAGCATGTTTTGAACTGCAGTCTGCTAGGGCCGAGAAAAGCACTGTAGGAGGTAGCAGGTATGTTTCTTCTTTCCAGGCAAAGGAAAAGGCTGAGAGCCAAAGTGACAGGGTCTGCTTGTGTGTCCTGTTAGGAGGTTTCAGACAAGCTATGCCTTTCAGTCCTAGCTTCTTTACTTTGGGAGTTATTGCTGGACGTTTAGCATGTTTTGAACTGCAGTCTGCTAGGGCCGAGAAAAGCACCGTAGGAGGTTCCAGGCATGTTCCCTCTTTCCAGGCAAAGGAAAAGGCTGAGAGCCAAAGTGACAGGGTCTGCTTGTGTGTCCTGTTAGGAGGTTTCAGACAAGCTATGCCTTTCATGCCTAGCTTCTTTACTTTGGGAGTTATTGCTGGACGTTTAGCATGTTTTGAACTGCAGTCTGCTAGGGCCGAGAAAAGCACCGTAGGAGGTTCCAGGCATGTTCCCTCTTTCCAGGCAAAGGAAAAGGCTGAGAGCCAAAGTGACAGGGTCTGCTTGTGTGTCCTGTTAGGAGGTTTCAGACAAGCTATGCCTTTCATGCCTAGCTTCTTTACTTTGGGAGTTATTGCTGGACGTTTAGCATGTTTTGAACTGCAGTCTGCTAGGGCCGAGAAAAGCACTGTAGGAGGTAGCAGGTATGTTCCTTCTTTCCAGGCAAAGGAAAAGGCTGAGAGCCAAAGTGACAGGGTCTGCTTGTGTGTCCTGTTAGGAGGTTTCAGACAAGCTATGCCTTTCAGTCCTAGCTTCTTTACTTTGGGAGTTATTGCTGGACGTTTAGCATGTTTTGAACTGCAGTCTGCTAGGGCCGAGAAAAGCACCGTAGGAGGTTCCAGGCATGTTCCCTCTTTCCAGGCAAAGGAAAAGGCTGAGAGCCAAAGTGACAGGGTCTGCTTGTGTGTCCTGTTAGGAGGTTTCTGACAAGCTATGCCTTTCAGTCCTAGCTTCTTTACTTTGGGAGTTATTGCTGGACGTTTAGCATGTTTTGAACTGCAGTCTGCTAGGGCCGAGAAAAGCACCGTAGGAGGTTCCAGGCATGTTCCCTCTTTCCAGGCAAAGGAAAAGGCTGAGAGCCAAAGTGACAGGGTCTGCTTGTGTGTCCTGTTAGGAGGTTTCAGACAAGCTATGCCTTTCAGGCCTAGCTTCTTTACTTTGGGAGTTATTGCTGGACGTTTAGCATGTTTTGAACTGCAGTCTGCTAGGGCCGAGAAAAGCACCGTAGGAGGTTCCAGGCATGTTCCCTCTTTCGAGGCAAAGGAAAAGGCTGAGAGCCAAAGTGACAGGGTCTGCTTGTGTGTCCTGTTAGGAGGTTTCAGACAAGCTATGCCTTTCAGCCCTAGCTTCTTTACTTTGGGAGTTATTGCTGGACGTTTAGCATGTTTTGAACTGCAGTCTGCTAGGGCCGAGAAAAGCACCGTAGGAGGTTCCAGGCATGTTCCCTCTTTCCAGGCAAAGGAAAAGGCTGAGAGCCAAAGTGACAGGGTCTGCTTGTGTGTCCTGTTAGGAGGTTTCAGACAAGCTATGCCTTTCAGTCCTAGCTTCTTTACTTTGGGAGTTATTGCTGGACGTTTAGCATGTTTTGAACTGCAGTCTGCTAGGGCCGAGAAAAGCACCGTAGGAGGTTCCAGGCATGTTCCCTCTTTCCAGGCAAAGGAAAAGGCTGAGAGCCAAAGTGACAGGGTCTGCTTGTGTGTCCTGTTAGGAGGTTTCAGACAAGCTATGCCTTTCAGTCCTAGCTTCTTTACTTTGGGAGTTATTGCTGGACGTTTAGCATGTTTTGAACTGCAGTCTGCTAGGGCCGAGAAAAGCACCGTAGGAGGTTCCAGGCATGTTCCCTCTTTCCAGGCAAAGGAAAAGGCTGAGAGCCAAAGTGACAGGGTCTGCTTGTGTGTCCTGTTAGGAGGTTTCAGACAAGCTATGCCTTTCAGTCCTAGCTTCTTTACTTTGGGAGTTATTGCTGGACGTTTAGCATGTTTTGAACTGCAGTCTGCTAGGGCCGAGAAAAGCACCGTAGGAGATTCCAGACATGTTCCCTCTTTTCAGGCAAAGGAAAAGGCTGAGAGCCAAAGTGACAGGGTCTGCTTGTGTGTCCTGTTAGGAGGTTTCAGACACGCTATGCCTTTCATGCCTAGCTTCTTTACTTTGGGAGTTATTGCTGGACGTTTAGCATGTTTTGAACTGCAGTCTGCTAGGGCCGAGAAAAGCACTGTAGGAGGTAGCAGGTATGTTTCTTCTTTCCAGGCAAAGGAAAAGGCTGAGAGCCAAAGTGACAGGGTCTGCTTGTGTGTCCTGTTAGGAGGTTTCAGACAAGCTATGCCTTTCAGTCCTAGCTTCTTTACTTTGGGAGTTATTGCTGGACGTTTAGCATGTTTTGAACTGCAGTCTGCTAGGGCCGAGAAAAGCACCGTAGGAGGTTCCAGGCATGTTCCCTCTTTCCAGGCAAAGGAAAAGGCTGAGAGCCAAAGTGACAGGGTCTGCTTGTGTGTCCTGTTAGGAGGTTTCAGACAAGCTATGCCTTTCATGCCTAGCTTCTTTACTTTGGGAGTTATTGCTGGACGTTTAGCATGTTTTGAACTGCAGTCTGCTAGGGCCGAGAAAAGCACCGTAGGAGGTTCCAGGCATGTTCCCTCTTTCCAGGCAAAGGAAATGGCTGAGAGCCAAAGTGACAGGGTCTGCTTGTGTGTCCTGTTAGGAGGTTTCAGACAAGCTATGCCTTTCAGTCCTAGCTTCTTTACTTTGGGAGTTATTGCTGGACGTTTAGCATGTTTTGAACGGCAGTCTGCTAGGGCCGAGAAAAGCACCGTAGTAGGTAGCAGGTATGTTCCTTCTTTCCAGGCAAAGGAAAAGGCTGAGAGCCAAAGTGACAGGGTCTGCTTGTGTGTCCTGTTAGGAGGTTTCAGACAAGCTATGCCTTTCAGTCCTAGCTTCTTTACTTTGGGAGTTATTGCTGGACGTTTAGCATGTTTTGAACTGCAGTCTGCTAGGGCCGAGAAAAGCACCGTAGGAGGTTCCAGGCATGTTCCCTCTTTCCAGGCAAAGGAAAAGGCTGAGAGCCAAAGTGACAGGGTCTGCTTGTGTGTCCTGTTAGGAGGTTTCAGACAAGCTATGCCTTTCAGTCCTAGCTTCTTTACTTTGGGAGTTATTGCTGGACGTTTAGCATGTTTTGAACTGCAGTCTGCTAGGGCCGAGAAAAGCACCGTAGGAGGTTCCAGGCATGTTCCCTCTTTCCAGGCAAAGGAAAAGGCTGAGAGCCAAAGTGACAGGGTCTGCTTGTGTGTCCTGTTAGGAGGTTTCAGACAAGCTATGCCTTTCAGTCCTAGCTTCTTTACTTTGGGAGTTATTGCTGGACGTTTAGCATGTTTTGAACTGCAGTCTGCTAGGGCCGAGAAAAGCACCGTAGGAGATTCCAGACATGTTCCCTCTTTTCAGGCAAAGGAAAAGGCTGAGAGCCAAAGTGACAGGGTCTGCTTGTGTGTCCTGTTAGGAGGTTTCAGACACGCTATGCCTTTCATGCCTAGCTTCTTTACTTTGGGAGTTATTGCTGGACGTTTAGCATGTTTTGAACTGCAGTCTGCTAGGGCCGAGAAAAGCACTGTAGGAGGTAGCAGGTATGTTTCTTCTTTCCAGGCAAAGGAAAAGGCTGAGAGCCAAAGTGACAGGGTCTGCTTGTGTGTCCTGTTAGGAGGTTTCAGACAAGCTATGCCTTTCAGTCCTAGCTTCTTTACTTTGGGAGTTATTGCTGGACGTTTAGCATGTTTTGAACTGCAGTCTGCTAGGGCCGAGAAAAGCACCGTAGGAGGTTCCAGGCATGTTCCCTCTTTCCAGGCAAAGGAAAAGGCTGAGAGCCAAAGTGACAGGGTCTGCTTGTGTGTCCTGTTAGGAGGTTTCAGACAAGCTATGCCTTTCATGCCTAGCTTCTTTACTTTGGGAGTTATTGCTGGACGTTTAGCATGTTTTGAACTGCAGTCTGCTAGGGCCGAGAAAAGCACCGTAGGAGGTTCCAGGCATGTTCCCTCTTTCCAGGCAAAGGAAATGGCTGAGAGCCAAAGTGACAGGGTCTGCTTGTGTGTCCTGTTAGGAGGTTTCAGACAAGCTATGCCTTTCAGTCCTAGCTTCTTTACTTTGGGAGTTATTGCTGGACGTTTAGCATGTTTTGAACGGCAGTCTGCTAGGGCCGAGAAAAGCACCGTAGTAGGTAGCAGGTATGTTCCTTCTTTCCAGGCAAAGGAAAAGGCTGAGAGCCAAAGTGACAGGGTCTGCTTGTGTGTCCTGTTAGGAGGTTTCAGACAAGCTATGCCTTTCAGTCCTAGCTTCTTTACTTTGGGAGTTATTGCTGGACGTTTAGCATGTTTTGAACTGCAGTCTGCTAGGGCCGAGAAAAGCACCGTAGGAGCTTCCAGGCATGTTCCCTCTTTCCAGGCAAAGGAAAAGGCTGAGAGCCAAAGTGACAGGGTCTGCTTGTGTGTCCTGTTAGGAGGTTTCAGACAAGCTATGCCTTTCAGGCCTAGCTTCTTTACTTTGGGAGTTATTGCTGGACGTTTAGCATGTTTTGAACTGCAGTCTGCTAGGGCCGAGAAAAGCACCGTAGGAGGTTCCAGGCATGTTCCCTCTTTCCAGGCAAAGGAAAAGGCTGAGAGCCAAAGTGACAGGGTCTGCTTGTGTGTCCTGTTAGGAGGTTTCAGACAAGCTATGCCTTTCATGCCTAGCTTCTTTACTTTGGGAGTTATTGCTGGACGTTTAGCATGTTTTGAACTGCAGTCTGCTAGGGCCGAGAAAAGCACCGTAGGAGGTTCCAGGCATGTTCCCTCTTTTCAGGCAAAGGAAAAGGCTGAGAGCCAAAGTGACAGGGTCTGCTTGTGTGTCCTGTTAGGAGGTTTCAGACAAGCTATGCCTTTCATGCCTAGCTTCTTTACTTTGGGAGTTATTGCTGGACGTTTAGCATGTTTTGAACTGCAGTCTGCTAGGGCCGAGAAAAGCACCGTAGGAGCTTCCAGGCATGTTCCCTCTTTCCAGGCAAAGGAAAAGGCTGAGAGCCAAAGTGACAGGGTCTGCTTGTGTGTCCTGTTAGGAGGTTTCAGACAAGCTATGCCTTTCAGTCCTAGCTTCTTTACTTTGGGAGTTATTGCTGGACGTTTAGCATGTTTTGAACTGCAGTCTGCTAGGGCCGAGAAAAGCACTGTAGGAGGTTCCAGGCATGTTCCCTCTTTCCAGGCAAAGGAAAAGGCTGAGAGCCAAAGTGACAGGGTCTCCTTGTGTGTCCTGTTAGGAGGTTTCAGACAAGCTATGCCTTTCATGCCTAGCTTCTTTACTTTGGGAGTTATTGCTGGACGTTTAGCATGTTTTGAACTGCAGTCTGCTAGGGCCGAGAAAAGCACCGTAGGAGGTTCCAGGCATGTTCCCTCTTTCCAGGCAAAGGAAAAGGCTGAGAGCCAAAGTGACAGGGTCTGCTTGTGTGTCCTGTTAGGAGGTTTCAGACAAGCTATGCCTTTCAGTCCTAGCTTCTTTACTTTGGGAGTTATTGCTGGACGTTTAGCATGTTTTGAACTGCAGTCTGCTAGGGCCGAGAAAAGCACCGTAGGAGGTTCCAGGCATGTTCCCTCTTTCCAGGCAAAGGAAAAGGCTGAGAGCCAAAGTGACAGGGTCTGCTTGTGTGTCCTGTTAGGAGGTTTCAGACAAGCTATGCCTTTCATGCCTAGCTTCTTTACTTTGGGAGTTATTGCTGGACGTTTAGCATGTTTTGAACTGCAGTCTGCTAGGGCCGAGAAAAGCACTGTATGAGGGAACAGGTATCTTCCTTCTTTCCAGGCAAAGGAAAAGGCTGAGAGCCAAAGTGACAGGGTCTGCTTGTGTGTCCTGTTAGGAGGTTTCAGACAAGCTATGCCTTTCATGCCTAGCTTCTTTACTTTGGGAGTTATTGCTGGACGTTTAGCATGTTTTGAACTGCAGTCTGCTAGGGCCGAGAAAAGCACCGTAGGAGGTTCCAGGCATGTTCCCTCTTTTCAGGCAAAGGAAAAGGCTGAGAGCCAAAGTGACAGGGTCTGCTTGTGTGTCCTGTTAGGAGGTTTCAGACACGCTATGCCTTTCATGCCTAGCTTCTTTACTTTGGGAGTTATTGCTGGACGTTTAGCATGTTTTGAACTGCAGTCTGCTAGGGCCGAGAAAAGCACTGTAGGAGGTAGCAGGTATGTTTCTTCTTTCCAGGCAAAGGAAAAGGCTGAGAGCCAAAGTGACAGGGTCTGCTTGTGTGTCCTGTTAGGAGGTTTCAGACAAGCTATGCCTTTCAGTCCTAGCTTCTTTACTTTGGGAGTTATTGCTGGACGTTTAGCATGTTTTGAACTGCAGTCTGCTAGGGCCGAGAAAAGCATCGTAGGAGGTTCCAGGCATGTTCCCTCTTTCCAGGCAAAGGAAAAGGCTGAGAGCCAAAGTGACAGGGTCTGCTTGTGTGTCCTGTTAGGAGGTTTCAGACAAGCTATGCCTTTCAGTCCTAGCTTCTTTACTTTGGGAGTTATTGCTGGACGTTTAGCATGTTTTGAACTGCAGTCTGCTAGGGCCGAGAAAAGCACCGTAGGAGGTTCCAGGCATGTTCCCTCTTTCCAGGCAAAGGAAAAGGCTGAGAGCCAAAGTGACAGGGTCTGCTTGTGTGTCCTGTTAGGAGGTTTCAGACAAGCTATGCCTTTCATGCCTAGCTTCTTTACTTTGGGAGTTATTGCTGGACGTTTAGCATGTTTTGAACTGCAGTCTGCTAGGGCCGAGAAAAGCACCGTAGGAGGTTCCAGGCATGTTCCCTCTTTCCAGGCAAAGGAAAAGGCTGAGAGCCAAAGTGACAGGGTCTGCTTGTGTGTCCTGTTAGGAGGTTTCAGACAAGCTATGCCTTTCAGTCCTAGCTTCTTTACTTTGGGAGTTATTGCTGGACGTTTAGCATGTTTTGAACTGCAGTCTGCTAGGGCCGAGAAAAGCACCGTAGGAGCTTCCAGGCATGTTCCCTCTTTCCAGGCAAAGGAAAAGGCTGAGAGCCAAAGTGACAGGGTCTGCTTGTGTGTCCTGTTAGGAGGTTTCAGACAAGCTATGCCTTTCATGCCTAGCTTCTTTACTTTGGGAGTTATTGCTGGACGTTTAGCATGTTTTGAACTGCAGTCTGCTAGGGCCGAGGAAAGCACCGTAGGAGGTTCCAGACATGTTCCCTCTTTTCAGGCAAAGGAAAAGGCTGAGAGCCAAAGTGACAGGGTCTGCTTGTGTGTCCTGTTAGGAGGTTTCAGACACGCTATGCCTTTCATGCCTAGCTTCTTTACTTTGGGAGTTATTGCTGGACGTTTAGCATGTTTTGAACTGCAGTCTGCTAGGGCCGAGAAAAGCACTGTAGGAGGTAGCAGGTATGTTTCTTCTTTCCAGGCAAAGGAAAAGGCTGAGAGCCAAAGTGACAGGGTCTGCTTGTGTGTCCTGTTAGGAGGTTTCAGACAAGCTATGCCTTTCAGTCCTAGCTTCTTTACTTTGGGAGTTATTGCTGGACGTTTAGCATGTTTTGAACTGCAGTCTGCTAGGGCCGAGAAAAGCACCGTAGGAGGTTCCAGGCATGTTCCCTCTTTCCAGGCAAAGGAAAAGGCTGAGAGCCAAAGTGACAGGGTCTGCTTGTGTGTCCTGTTAGGAGGTTTCAGACAAGCTATGCCTTTCATGCCTAGCTTCTTTACTTTGGGAGTTATTGCTGGACGTTTAGCATGTTTTGAACTGCAGTCTGCTAGGGCCGAGAAAAGCACCGTAGGAGGTTCCAGTCATGTTCCCTCTTTCCAGGCAAAGGAAAAGGCTGAGAGCCAAAGTGACAGGGTCTGCTTGTGTGTCCTGTTAGGAGGTTTCAGACAAGCTATGCCTTTCATGCCTAGCTTCTTTACTTTGGGAGTTATTGCTGGACGTTTAGCATGTTTTGAACTGCAGTCTGCTAGGGCCGAGAAAAGCACCGTAGGAGGTTCCAGGCATGTTCCCTCTTTCCAGGCAAAGGAAAAGGCTGAGAGCCAAAGTGACAGGGTCTGCTTGTGTGTCCTGTTAGGAGGTTTCAGACAAGCTATGCCTTTCAGTCCTAGCTTCTTTACTTTGGGAGTTATTGCTGGACGTTTAGCATGTTTTGAACTGCAGTCTGCTAGGGCCGAGAAAAGCACCGTAGGAGGTTCCAGGCATGTTCCCTCTTTCCAGGCAAAGGAAAAGGCTGAGAGCCAAAGTGACAGGGTCTGCTTGTGTGTCCTGTTAGGAGGTTTCAGACAAGCTATGCCTTTCAGGCCTAGCTTCTTTACTTTGGGAGTTATTGCTGGACGTTTAGCATGTTTTGAACTGCAGTCTGCTAGGGCCGAGAAAAGCACTGTAGGAGGTAGCAGGTATGTTTCTTCTTTCCAGGCAAAGGAAAAGGCTGAGAGCCAAAGTGACAGGGTCTGCTTGTGTGTCCTGTTAGGAGGTTTCAGACAAGCTATGCCTTTCAGTCCTAGCTTCTTTACTTTGGGAGTTATTGCTGGACGTTTAGCATGTTTTGAACTGCAGTCTGCTAGGGCCGAGAAAAGCACCGTAGGAGGTTCCAGGCATGTTCCCTCTTTCCAGGCAAAGGAAAAGGCTGAGAGCCAAAGTGACAGGGTCTGCTTGTGTGTCCTGTTAGGAGGTTTCAGACAAGCTATGCCTTTCATGCCTAGCTTCTTTACTTTGGGAGTTATTGCTGGACGTTTAGCATGTTTTGAACTGCAGTCTGCTAGGGCCGAGAAAAGCACCGTAGGAGGTTCCAGGCATGTTCCCTCTTTTCAGGCAAAGGAAAAGGCTGAGAGCCAAAGTGACAGGGTCTGCTTGTGTGTCCTGTTAGGAGGTTTCAGACAAGCTATGCCTTTCATGCCTAGCTTCTTTACTTTGGGAGTTATTGCTGGACGTTTAGCATGTTTTGAACTGCAGTCTGCTAGGGCCGAGAAAAGCACCGTAGGAGCTTCCAGGCATGTTCCCTCTTTCCAGGCAAAGGAAAAGGCTGAGAGCCAAAGTGACAGGGTCTGCTTGTGTGTCCTGTTAGGAGGTTTCAGACAAGCTATGCCTTTCAGGCCTAGCTTCTTTACTTTGGGAGTTATTGCTGGACGTTTAGCATGTTTTGAACTGCAGTCTGCTAGGGCCGAGAAAAGCACCGTAGGAGGTTCCAGGCATGTTCCCTCTTTCCAGGCAAAGGAAAAGGCTGAGAGCCAAAGTGACAGGGTCTGCTTGTGTGTCCTGTTAGGAGGTTTCAGACAAGCTATGCCTTTCATGCCTAGCTTCTTTACTTTGGGAGTTATTGCTGGACGTTTAGCATGTTTTGAACTGCAGTCTGCTAGGGCCGAGAAAAGCACCGTAGGAGGTTCCAGGCATGTTCCCTCTTTTCAGGCAAAGGAAAAGGCTGAGAGCCAAAGTGACAGGGTCTGCTTGTGTGTCCTGTTAGGAGGTTTCAGACAAGCTATGCCTTTCATGCCTAGCTTCTTTACTTTGGGAGTTATTGCTGGACGTTTAGCATGTTTTGAACTGCAGTCTGCTAGGGCCGAGAAAAGCACTGTAGGAGGTAGCAGGTATGTTTCTTCTTTCCAGGCAAAGGAAAAGGCTGAGAGCCAAAGTGACAGGGTCTGCTTGTGTGTCCTGTTAGGAGGTTTCAGACAAGCTATGCCTTTCAGTCCTAGCTTCTTTACTTTGGGAGTTATTGCTGGACGTTTAGCATGTTTTGAACTGCAGTCTGCTAGGGCCGAGAAAAGCACCGTAGGAGGTTCCAGGCATGTTCCCTCTTTCCAGGCAAAGGAAAAGGCTGAGAGCCAAAGTGACAGGGTCTGCTTGTGTGTCCTGTTAGGAGGTTTCAGACAAGCTATGCCTTTCATGCCTAGCTTCTTTACTTTGGGAGTTATTGCTGGACGTTTAGCATGTTTTGAACTGCAGTCTGCTAGGGCCGAGAAAAGCACCGTAGGAGGTTCCAGGCATGTTCCCTCTTTTCAGGCAAAGGAAAAGGCTGAGAGCCAAAGTGACAGGGTCTGCTTGTGTGTCCTGTTAGGAGGTTTCAGACAAGCTATGCCTTTCATGCCTAGCTTCTTTACTTTGGGAGTTATTGCTGGACGTTTAGCATGTTTTGAACTGCAGTCTGCTAGGGCCGAGAAAAGCACCGTAGGAGGTTCCAGGCATGTTCCCTCTTTCCAGGCAAAGGAAAAGGCTGAGAGCCAAAGTGACAGGGTCTGCTTGTGTGTCCTGTTAGGAGGTTTCAGACAAGCTATGCCTTTCATGCCTAGCTTCTTTACTTTGGGAGTTATTGCTGGACGTTTAGCATGTTTTGAACTGCAGTCTGCTAGGGCCGAGAAAAGCACTGTAGGAGGTTCCAGGCATGTTCCCTCTTTCCAGGCAAAGGAAAAGGCTGAGAGCCAAAGTGACAGGGTCTGCTTGTGTGTCCTGTTAGGAGGTTTCAGACAAGCTATGCCTTTCAGTCCTAGCTTCTTTACTTTGGGAGTTATTGCTGGACGTTTAGCATGTTTTGAACTGCAGTCTGCTAGGGCCGAGAAAAGCACCGTAGGAGGTTCCAGGCATGTTCCCTCTTTCCAGGCAAAGGAAAAGGCTGAGAGCCAAAGTGACAGGGTCTGCTTGTGTGTCCTGTTAGGAGGTTTCAGACAAGCTATGCCTTTCATGCCTAGCTTCTTTACTTTGGGAGTTATTGCTGGACGTTTAGCATGTTTTGAACTGCAGTCTGCTAGGGCCGAGAAAAGCACTGTAGGAGGTAGCAGGTATGTTCCTTCTTTCCAGGCAAAGGAAAAGGCTGAGAGCCAAAGTGACAGGGTCTGCTTGTGTGTCCTGTTAGGAGGTTTCAGACAAGCTATGCCTTTCAGTCCTAGCTTCTTTACTTTGGGAGTTATTGCTGGACGTTTAGCATGTTTTGAACTGCAGTCTGCTAGGGCCGAGAAAAGCACCGTAGGAGGTTCCAGGCATGTTCCCTCTTTCCAGGCAAAGGAAAAGGCTGAGAGCCAAAGTGACAGGGTCTGCTTGTGTGTCCTGTTAGGAGGTTTCAGACAAGCTATGCCTTTCATGCCTAGCTTCTTTACTTTGGGAGTTATTGCTGGACGTTTAGCATGTTTTGAACTGCAGTCTGCTAGGGCCGAGAAAAGCACCGTAGGAGGTTCCAGGCATGTTCCCTCTTTCCAGGCAAAGGAAATGGCTGAGAGCCAAAGTGACAGGGTCTGCTTGTGTGTCCTGTTAGGAGGTTTCAGACAAGCTATGCCTTTCAGTCCTAGCTTCTTTACTTTGGGAGTTATTGCTGGACGTTTAGCATGTTTTGAACGGCAGTCTGCTAGGGCCGAGAAAAGCACCGTAGTAGGTAGCAGGTATGTTCCTTCTTTCCAGGCAAAGGAAAAGGCTGAGAGCCAAAGTGACAGGGTCTGCTTGTGTGTCCTGTTAGGAGGTTTCAGACAAGCTATGCCTTTCAGTCCTAGCTTCTTTACTTTGGGAGTTATTGCTGGACGTTTAGCATGTTTTGAACTGCAGTCTGCTAGGGCCGAGAAAAGCACCGTAGGAGCTTCCAGGCATGTTCCCTCTTTCCAGGCAAAGGAAAAGGCTGAGAGCCAAAGTGACAGGGTCTGCTTGTGTGTCCTGTTAGGAGGTTTCAGACAAGCTATGCCTTTCAGGCCTAGCTTCTTTACTTTGGGAGTTATTGCTGGACGTTTAGCATGTTTTGAACTGCAGTCTGCTAGGGCCGAGAAAAGCACCGTAGGAGGTTCCAGGCATGTTCCCTCTTTCCAGGCAAAGGAAAAGGCTGAGAGCCAAAGTGACAGGGTCTGCTTGTGTGTCCTGTTAGGAGGTTTCAGACAAGCTATGCCTTTCATGCCTAGCTTCTTTACTTTGGGAGTTATTGCTGGACGTTTAGCATGTTTTGAACTGCAGTCTGCTAGGGCCGAGAAAAGCACCGTAGGAGGTTCCAGGCATGTTCCCTCTTTTCAGGCAAAGGAAAAGGCTGAGAGCCAAAGTGACAGGGTCTGCTTGTGTGTCCTGTTAGGAGGTTTCAGACAAGCTATGCCTTTCATGCCTAGCTTCTTTACTTTGGGAGTTATTGCTGGACGTTTAGCATGTTTTGAACTGCAGTCTGCTAGGGCCGAGAAAAGCACTGTAGGAGGTAGCAGGTATGTTTCTTCTTTCCAGGCAAAGGAAAAGGCTGAGAGCCAAAGTGACAGGGTCTGCTTGTGTGTCCTGTTAGGAGGTTTCAGACAAGCTATGCCTTTCATTCCTAGCTTCTTTACTTTGGGAGTTATTGCTGGACGTTTAGCATGTTTTGAACTGCAGTCTGCTAGGGCCGAGAAAAGCACCGTAGGAGGTTCCAGGCATGTTCCCTCTTTCCAGGCAAAGGAAAAGGCTGAGAGCCAAAGTGACAGGGTCTGCTTGTGTGTCCTGTTAGGAGGTTTCAGACAAGCTATGCCTTTCATGCCTAGCTTCTTTACTTTGGGAGTTATTGCTGGACGTTTAGCATGTTTTGAACTGCAGTCTGCTAGGGCCGAGAAAAGCACCGTAGGAGGTTCCAGGCATGTTCCCTCTTTTCAGGCAAAGGAAAAGGCTGAGAGCCAAAGTGACAGGGTCTGCTTGTGTGTCCTGTTAGGAGGTTTCAGACAAGCTATGCCTTTCATGCCTAGCTTCTTTACTTTGGGAGTTATTGCTGGACGTTTAGCATGTTTTGAACTGCAGTCTGCTAGGGCCGAGAAAAGCACCGTAGGAGGTTCCAGGCATGTTCCCTCTTTCCAGGCAAAGGAAAAGGCTGAGAGCCAAAGTGACAGGGTCTGCTTGTGTGTCCTGTTAGGAGGTTTCAGACAAGCTATGCCTTTCAGTCCTAGCTTCTTTACTTTGGGAGTTATTGCTGGACGTTTAGCATGTTTTGAACTGCAGTCTGCTAGGGCCGAGAAAAGCACCGTAGGAGGTTCCAGGCATGTTCCCTCTTTCCAGGCAAAGGAAAAGGCTGAGAGCCAGAGTGACAGGGTCTGCTTGTGTGTCCTGTTAGGAGGTTTCAGACAAGCTATGCCTTTCATGCCTAGCTTCTTTACTTTGGGAGTTATTGCTGGACGTTTAGCATGTTTTGAACTGCAGTCTGCTAGGGCCGAGAAAAGCACTGTAGGAGGTTCCAGGCATGTTCCCTCTTTCCAGGCAAAGGAAAAAGGCTGAGAGCCAAAGTGACAGGGTCTGCTTGTGTGTCCTGTTAGGAGGTTTCAGACAAGCTATGCCTTTCAGTCCTAGCTTCTTTACTTTGGGAGTTTATTGCTGGACGTTTTAGCATGTTTTGAACTGCAGTCTGCTAGGGCCGAGAAAAGCACCGTAGGAGGTTCCAGGCATGTTCCCTCTTTCCAGGCAAAGGAAAAGGCTGAGAGCCAAAGTGACAGGGTCTGCTTGTGTGTCCTGTTAGGAGGTTTCAGACAAGCTATGCCTTTCATGCCTAGCTTCTTTACTTTGGGAGTTATTGCTGGACGTTTAGCATGTTTTGAACTGCAGTCTGCTAGGGCCGAGAAAAGCACTGTATGAGGTAGCAGGTATGTTCCTTCTTTCCAGGCAAAGGAAAAGGCTGAGAGCCAAAGTGACAGGGTCTGCTTGTGTGTCCTGTTAGGAGGTTTCAGACAAGCTATGCCTTTCAGTCCTAGCTTCTTTACTTTGGGAGTTATTGCTGGACGTTTAGCATGTTTTGAACTGCAGTCTGCTAGGGCCGAGAAAAGCACCGTAGGAGGTTCCAGGCATGTTCCCTCTTTCCAGGCAAAGGAAAAGGCTGAGAGCCAAAGTGACAGGGTCTGCTTGTGTGTCCTGTTAGGAGGTTTCAGACAAGCTATGCCTTTCAGTCCTAGCTTCTTTACTTTGGGAGTTATTGCTGGACGTTTAGCATGTTTTGAACTGCAGTCTGCTAGGGCCGAGAAAAGCACCGTAGGAGGTTCCAGGCATGTTCCCTCTTTCCAGGCAAAGGAAAAGGCTGAGAGCCAAAGTGACAGGGTCTGCTTGTGTGTCCTGTTAGGAGGTTTCAGACAAGCTATGCCTTTCAGTCCTAGCTTCTTTACTTTGGGAGTTATTGCTGGACGTTTAGCATGTTTTGAACTGCAGTCTGCTAGGGCCGAGAAAAGCATCGTAGGAGGTTCCAGGCATGTTCCCTCTTTCCAGGCAAAGGAAAAGGCTGAGAGCCAAAGTGACAGGGTCTGCTTGTGTGTCCTGTTAGGAGGTTTCAGACAAGCTATGCCTTTCATGCCTAGCTTCTTTACTTTGGGAGTTATTGCTGGACGTTTAGCATGTTTTGAACTGCAGTCTGCTAGGGCCGAGAAAAGCACCGTAGGAGGTTCCAGGCATGTTCCCTCTTTCCAGGCAAAGGAAAAGGCTGAGAGCCAAAGTGACAGGGTCTGCTTGTGTGTCCTGTTAGGAGGTTTCAGACAAGCTATGCCTTTCATGCCTAGCTTCTTTACTTTGGGAGTTATTGCTGGACGTTTAGCATGTTTTGAACTGCAGTCTGCTAGGGCCGAGAAAAGCACTGTAGGAGGTAGCAGGTATGTTCCTTCTTTCCAGGCAAAGGAAAAGGCTGAGAGCCAAAGTGACAGGGTCTGCTTGTGTGTCCTGTTAGGAGGTTTCAGACAAGCTATGCCTTTCAGTCCTAGCTTCTTTACTTTGGGAGTTATTGCTGGACGTTTAGCATGTTTTGAACTGCAGTCTGCTAGGGCCGAGAAAAGCACCGTAGGAGGTTCCAGGCATGTTCCCTCTTTCCAGGCAAAGGAAAAGGCTGAGAGCCAAAGTGACAGGGTCTGCTTGTGTGTCCTGTTAGGAGGTTTCAGACAAGCTATGCCTTTCAGTCCTAGCTTCTTACTTTGGGAGTTATTGCTGGACGTTTAGCATGTTTTGAACTGCAGTCTGCTAGGGCCGAGAAAAGCATCGTAGGAGGTTCCAGGCATGTTCCCTCTTTCCAGGCAAAGGAAAAGGCTGAGAGCCAAAGTGACAGGGTCTGCTTGTGTGTCCTGTTAGGAGGTTTCAGACAAGCTATGCCTTTCATGCCTAGCTTCTTTACTTTGGGAGTTATTGCTGGACGTTTAGCATGTTTTGAACTGCAGTCAGCTAGGGCCGAGAAAAGCACCGTAGGAGGTTCCAGGCATGTTCCCTCTTCCCAGGCAAAGGAAAAGGCTGAGAGCCAAAGTGACAGGGTCTGCTTGTGTGTCCTGTTAGGAGGTTTCAGACAAGCTATGCCTTTCAGTCCTAGCTTCTTTACTTTGGGAGTTATTGCTGGACGTTTAGCATGTTTGAACTGCAGTCTGCTAGGGCCGAGAAAAGCACCGTAGGAGGTTTCCAGGCATGTTCCCTCTTTCCAGGCAAAGGAAAAGGCTGAGAGCCAAAGTGACAGGGTCTGCTTGTGTGTCCTGTTAGGAGGTTTCAGACAAGCTATGCCTTTCAGTCCTAGCTTCTTTACTTTGGGAGTTATTGCTGGACGTTTAGCATGTTTTGAACTGCAGTCTGCTAGGGCCGAGAAAAGCACCGTAGGAGGTTCCAGGCATGTTCCCTCTTTCCAGGCAAAGGAAAAGGCTGAGAGCCAAAGTGACAGGGTCTGCTTGTGTGTGTCCTGTTAGGAGGTTTCAGACAAGCTATGCCTTTCAGTCCTAGCTTCTTTACTTTGGGAGTTATTGCTGGACGTTTAGCATGTTTTGAACTGCAGTCTGCTAGGGCCGAGAAAAGCACCGTAGGAGGTTCAGGCATGTTCCCTCTTTCCAGGCAAGGAAAAGGCTGAGAGCCAAAGTGACAGGGTCTGCTGTGTGTCCTGTTAGGAGGTTTCAGACAAGCTATGCCTTTCATGCCTAGCTTCTTTACTTTGGGAGTTATTGCTGGACGTTTAGCATGTTTTGAACTGCAGTCTGCTAGGGCCGAGAAAAGCACCGTAGGAGGTTCCAGGCATGTTCCCTCTTTCCAGGCAAAGGAAAAGGCTGAGAGCCAAAGTGACAGGGTCTGCTTGTGTGTCCTGTTAGGAGGTTTCAGACAAGCTATGCCTTTCAGGCCTAGCTTCTTTACTTTGGGAGTTATTGCTGGACGTTTAGCATGTTTTGAACTGCAGTCTGCTAGGGCCGAGAAAAGCACCGTAGGAGGTTCCAGGCATGTTCCCTCTTTCCAGGCAAAGGAAAAGGCTGAGAGCCAAAGTGACAGGGTCTGCTTGTGTGTCCTGTTAGGAGGTTTCAGACAAGCTATGCCTTTCATGCCTAGCTTCTTTACTTTGGGAGTTATTGCTGGACGTTTAGCATGTTTTGAACTGCAGTCTGCTAGGGCGAGAAAAGCACCGTAGGAGGTTCCAGGCATGTTCCCTCTTTCCAGGCAAAGGAAAAGGCTGAGAGCCAAAGTGACAGGGTCTGCTTGTGTGTCCTGTTAGGAGGTTTCAGACAAGCTATGCTTTCATGCCTAGCTTCTTTACTTTGGGAGTTATTGCTGGACGTTTAGCATGTTTTGAACTGCAGTCTGCTAGGGCCGAGAAAAGCACCGTAGGAGGTTCCAGGCATGTTCCCTCTTTCCAGGCAAAGGAAAAGGCTGAGAGCCAAAGTGACAGGGTCTGCTTGTGTGTCCTGTTAGGAGGTTTCAGACACGCTATGCCTTTCATGCCTAGCTTCTTTACTTTGGGAGTTATTGCTGGACGTTTAGCATGTTTTGAACTGCAGTCTTGCTAGGGCCGAGAAAAGCACTGTAGGAGGTAGCAGGTATGTTTCTTCTTTCCAGGCAAAGGAAAAGGCATGAGAGCCAAAGTGACAGGGTCTGCTTGTGTGTCCTGTTAGGAGGTTTCAGACAAGCTATGCTTTCAGTCCTAGCTTCTTTACTTTGGGAGTTATTGCTGGACGTTTAGCATGTTTTGAACTGCAGTCTGCTAGGGCCGAGAAAAGCATCGTAGGAGGTTCCAGGCATGTTCCCTCTTTCCAGGCAAAGGAAAAGGCTGAGAGCCAAAGTGACAGGGTCTGCTTGTGTGTCCTGTTAGGAGGTTTCAGACAAGCTATGCCTTTCAGTCCTAGCTTCTTTACTTTGGAGTTATTGCTGGACCGTTTAGCATGTTTTGAACTGCAGTCTGCTAGGGCCGAGAAAAGCACCGTAGGAGGTTCCAGGCATGTTCCCTCTTTCCAGGCAAAGGAAAAGGCTGAGAGCCAAAGTGACAGGGTCTGCTTGTGTGTCCTGTTAGGAGGTTTCAGACAAGCTATGCCTTTCATGCCTAGCTTCTTTACTTTGGGAGTTATTGCAGGACGTTTAGCATGTTTTGAACTGCAGTCTGCTAGGGCCGAGAAAAGCACCGTAGGAGCTTCCAGGCATGTTCCCTCTTTCCAGGCAAAGGAAAAGGCTGAGAGCCAAAGTGACAGGGTCTGCTTGTGTGTCCTGTTAGGAGGTTTCAGACAAGCTATGCCTTTTCATGCCTAGCTTCTTTACTTTGGGAGTTATTGCTGGACGTTTAGCATGTTTTGAACTGCAGTCTGCTAGGGCCGAGAAAAGCACCGTAGGAGGTTCCAGGCATGTTCCCTCTTTTCAGGCAAAGGAAAAGGCTGAGAGCCAAAGTGACAGGGTCTGCTTGTGTGTCCTGTTAGGAGGTTTCAGACAAGCTATGCCCTTTCATGCCTAGCTTCTTTACTTTGGAGTTATTGCTGGACGTTTAGCATGTTTTGAACTGCAGTCTGCTAGGGCCGAGAAAAGCACTGTAGGAGGTAGCAGGTATGTTTCTTCTTTCCAGGCAAAGGAAAAGGCTGAGAGCCAAAGTGACAGGGTCTGCTTGTGTGTCCTGTTAGGAGGTTTCAGACAAGCTATGCCTTTCAGTCCTAGCTTCTTTACTTTGGGAGTTATTGCTGACGTTTAGCATGTTTTGAACTGCAGTCTGCTAGGGCCGAGAAAAGCATCGTAGGAGGTTCCAGGCATGTTCCCTCTTTCCAGGCAAAGGAAAAGGCTGAGAGCCAAAGTGACCGGGTCTGCTTGTGTGTCCTGTTAGGAGGTTTCAGACAAGCTATGCCTTTCAGTCCTAGCTTCTTTACTTTGGGAGTTATTGCTGGACGTTTAGCATGTTTTGAACTGCAGTCTGCTAGGGCCGAGAAAGCACCGTAGGAGGGTTCCAGGCATGTTCCCTCTTTTCAGGCAAAGGAAAAGGCTGAGAGCCAAAGTGACAGGGTCTGCTTGTGTGTCCTGTTATAAGGTTTCAGACAAGCTATGCCTTTCATGCCTAGCTTCTTTACTTTGGGAGTTATTGCTGACGTTTAGCATGTTTTGAACTGCAGTCTGCTAGGGCCGAGAAAAGCACCGTAGGAGGTTCCAGGCATGTTCCCTCTTTCCAGGCAAAGGAAAAGGCTGAGAGCCAAAGTGACAGGGACTGCTTGTGTGTCCTGTTAGGAGGTTTCAGACAAGCTATGCCTTTCAGTCCTAGCTTCTTTACTTTGGGAGTTATTGCTGGACGTTTAGCATGTTTTGAACTGCAGTCTGCTAGGGCCCGAGAAAAGCACCGTAGGAGGTTCCAGGCATGTTCCTCTTTCCAGGCAAAGGAAAAAGGCTGAGAGCCAAGGTGACAGGGTCTGCTTGTGTGTCCTGTTAGGAGGTTTCAGACAAGCTATGCCTTTCATGCCTAGCTTCTTTACTTTGGGGAGTTATTGCTGGACGTTTAGCATGTTTTGAACTGCAGTCTGCTAGGGCCGAGGAAAGCACCGTAGGAGGTTCCAGACATGTTCCCTCTTTTCAGGCAAAGGAAAAGGCTCTGAGAGCCAAAGTGACAGGTCTGCTTGTGTGTCCTGTTAGGAGGTTTCAGACACGCTATGCCTTTCATGCCTAGCTTCTTTACTTTGGGAGTTATTGCTGGACGTTTAGCATGTTTTGAACTGCAGTCTGCTAGGGCCGAGAAAAGCACTGTAGGAGGTAGCAGGTATGTTTCTTCTTTCCAGGCAAAGGAAAAGGCTGAGAGCCAAAGTGACAGGGTCTGCTTGTGTGTCCTGTTAGGAGGTTTCAGACAAGCTATGCCTTTCAGTCCTAGCTTTCTTTACTTTGGGAGTTATTGCTGGACGTTTAGAATGTTTTGAACTGCAGTCTGCTAGGCCGAGAAAAGCACCGTAGGAGGTTCCAGGCATGTTCCCTCTTTCCAGGCAAAGGAAAAGGCTGAGAGCCAAAGTGACAGGGTCTGCTTGTGTGTCCTGTTAGGAGGTTTCAGACAAGCTATGCCTTTCATGCCTAGCTTCCTTTACTTTGGGAGTTATTGCTGGACGTTTAGCATGTTTTGAACTGCAGTCTGCTAGGGCCGAGAAAAGCACCGTAGGAGGTTCCAGGCATGTTCCCTCTTTCATGCAAAGGAAAAGGCTGAGAGCCAAAGTGACAGGGTCTGCTTGTGTGTCCTGTTAGGAGGTTTCAGACAAGCTATGCCTTTCATGCCTAGCTTCTTTACTTTGGGAGTTATTGCTGGACGTTTAGCCATGTTTTGAACTGCAGTCTGCTAGGGCCGAGAAAAGCACCGTAGGAGGTTCAGAGGCATGTTCCCTCTTTCCAGGCAAAGGAAAAGGCTGAGAGCCAAAGTGACAGGGTCTGCTTGTGTGTCCTGTTAGGAGGTTTCAGACAAGCTATGCCTTTCAGTCCTAGCTTCTTTACTTTCGGAGTTATTGCTGGACGTTTAGCATGTTTTGAACTGCAGTCTGCTAGGGCCGAGAAAGCACCGTAGGAGGTTCCAGGCATGTTCCCTCTTTCCAGCAAAGGAAAAGGCTGAGAGCCAAAGTGACAGGGTCTGCTTGTGTGTCCTGTTAGGAGGTTCAGACAAGCTATGCCTTTCAGCCCTAGCTTCTTTACTTTGGGAGTTATTGCTGGACGTTTAGCATGTTTTGAACTGCAGTCTGCTAGGGCCGAGAAAAGCACTGTAGGAGGTAGCAGGTATGTTTCTTCTTTCCAGGCAAAGGAAAAGGCTGAGAGCCAAAGTGACAGGGTCTGCTTGTGTGTCCTGTTAGGAGGTTTCAGACAAGCTTTGCCTTTCAGTCCTAGCTTGCTTTACTTTGGGAGTTATTGCTGGACGTTTAGCATGTTTGAAACTGCAGTCTGCTAGGGCCGAGAAAAGCACCGTAGGAGGTTCCAGGCATGTTCCCTCTTTCCAGGCAAAGGAAAAGGCTAAGAGCCAAAGTGACAGGGTCTGCTTGTGTGTCCTGTTAGGAGGTTTCAGACAAGCTATGCCTTTCATGCCTTGCTTCTTTACTTTGGGAGTTATTGCTGGACGTTTAGCATGTTTTGAACTGCAGTCTGCTAGGGCCCGAGAAAAGCATCGTAGGAGGTTCCAGGCATGTTCCCTCTTTCCAGGCAAAGGAAAAGGCTGAGAGCCAAAGTGACAGGGTCTGCTTGTGTGTCCTGTTAGGAGGTTTCAGACAAGCTATGCCTTTCATGCCTAGCTTTCTTACTTTGGGAGTTATTGCTGGACGTTAGCATGTTTTGAACTGCAGTCTGCTAGGGCCGAGAAAGCACCGTAGGAGGTTCCAGGCATGTTCCCTCTTTCCAGGCAAAGGAAAAGGCTGAGAGCCAAAGTGACAGGGTCTGCTTGTGTGTCCTGTTAGGAGGTTTCAGACAAGCTATGCCTTTCATGCCTAGCTTCTTTACTTTGGGAGTTATTGCTGGACGTTTAGCATGTTTTGAACTGCAGTCTGCTAGGGCCGAGATAAGCACTTGTAGGAGGTAGCAGGTATGTTCCTTCTTTCCAGGCAAAGGAAAAGGCTGGAGAGCCAAAGTGACAGGGTCTGCTTGTGTGTCCTGTTAGGAGGTTTCAGACAAGCTATGCCTTTCAGTCCTAGCTTCTTTACTTTGGGAGTTATTGCTGGACGTTTAGCATGTTTTGAACTGCAGTCTGCTAGGGCCGAGAAAAGCACCGGTAGGAGGTTCCAGCATGTTCCCTCTTTCCAGGCAAAGGAAAAGGCTGAGAGCCAAAGTGACAGGGTCTGCTTGAGTGTCCTGTTAGGAGGTTTCGAGACAAGCTATGCCTTTCAGTCCTAGCTTCTTTACTTGGGAGTTATTGCTGGACGTTTAGCATGTTTTGAACTGCAGTCTGCTAGGGCCGAGAAAATGCACCGTAGGAGGATCAGGCATGTTCCCTCTTTCCAGGCAAAGGAAAAGGCTGAGAGCCAAAGTGACAGGGTCTGCTTGTGTGTCCTGTTAGGAGGTTTCAGACAAGCTATGCCTTTCAGTCCTAGCTTCTTTACTTTGGGAGTTATTGCTGGACGTTTAGCATGTTTTGAACTGCTGTCTGCTAGGCCGAGAAAAGCATCGTAGGAGGTTCCAGGCATGTTCCCTCTTTCCAGGCAAAGGAAAAGGCTGAGAGCCAAAGTGACAGGGTCTGCTTGTGTGTCCTGTTAGGAGGTTTCAGACAAGCTATGCCTTTCATGCCTAGCTTCTTTACTTTGGGAGTTATTGCTGGACGTTTAGCATGTTTTGAACTGCAGTCTGCTAGGGCCGAGAAAAGCACCGTAGGAGGTTCCAGGCATGTTCCCTCTTCCCAGGCAAAGGAAAGGCTGAGAGCCAAAGTGACAGGGTCTGCTTGTGTGTCCTGTTAGGAGGTTTCAGACAAGCTATGCCTTTCAGTCCTAGCTTCTTTACTTTGGGAGTTATTGCTGGACGTTTAGCATGTTTTGAACTGCAGTCTGCTAGGGCCGAGAAAAGCACCGTAGGAGGTTCCAGGCATGTTCCCTCTTTCCAGGCAAAGGAAAAGGCTGAGAGCCAAAGTGACAGGGTCTGCTTGTGTGTCCTGTTAGGAGGTTTCAGACAAGCTATGCCTTTCAGTCCTAGCTTCTTTACTTTTGGGAGTTATTGCTGGACGTTTAGCATGTTTTGAACTGCAGTCTGCTAGGGCCGAGGATAAGCACCGTAGGAGGTTCCCAGGCATGTTCCCTCTTTCCAGGGCAAAGGAAAAGGCTGAGAGCCAAAGTGACAGGGTCTGCTTGTGTGTCCTGTTAGGAGGTTTCCAGACAAGCTATGCCTTTCAGTCCTAGCTTCTTTACTTTGGGAGTTATTGCTGGACGTTTAGCATGTTTTGAACTGCAGTCTGCTAGGGCCGAGAAAAGCATCGTAGGAGGTTCCAGGCATGTTCCCTCTTTCCAGGCAAAGGAAAAGGCTGAGAGCCAAAGTGACAGGGTCTGCTTGTGTGTCCTGATAGGAGGTTTCAGACAAGCTATGCCTTTCATGCCTAGCTTCTTTACTTTGGGAGTTATTGCTGGACGTTTAGCATGTTTTGAACTGCAGTCTGCTAGGGCCGAGAAAAGCACCGTAGGAGGTTCCAGGCATGTTCCTCTTCCCAAGGCAAAGGAAAAGGGCTGAGAGCCAAAGTGACATGGGTCTGCTTGTGTGTCCTGTTAGGAGGTTTCAGACAAGCTATGCCTTTCAGTCCTAGCTTCTTTACTTTGGGAGTTATTGCTGGACGTTTAGCATGTTTTGAACTGCAGTCTGCTAGGGCCGAGAAAAGCACCGTAGGAGGTTCCAGGCATGTTCCCTCTTTCCAGGCAAAGGAAAAGGCTGAGAGCCAAAGTGACAGGGTCTGCTTGTGTGTCCTGTTAGGAGGTTTCAGACAAGCTATGCCTTTCAGCCCTAGCTTCTTTACTTTGGGAGTTATTGCTGGACGTTTAGCATGTTTGAACTGCAGTCTGCTAGGGCCGAGAAAAGCACCGTAGGAGGTTTCCAGGCATGTTCCCTCTTTCCAGGCAAGGAAAAGGCTGAGAGCCAAAGTGACAGGGTCTGCTTGTGTGTCCTGTTAGGAGGTTTCAGACAAGCTATGCCTTTCAGTCCTAGCTTCTTTACTTTGGGAGTTATTGCTGGACGTTTAGCATGTTTTGAACTGCAGTCTGCTAGGGCCGAGAAAAGCACTGTAGGAGGTTCCAGGCATGTTCCCTCTTTCCAGGCAAAGGAAAAGGCTGAGAGCCAAAGTGACAGGGTCTCCTTGTGTGTCCTGTTAGGAGGTTTCAGACAAGCTATGCCTTTCATGCCTAGCTTCTTACTTTGGGAGTTATTGCTGGACGTTTAGCATGTTTGAACTGCAGTCTGCTAGGGCGAGAAAGCACCGTAGGAGGTTCCAGGCATGTTCCCTCTTTCCAGGCAAATGGAAAAGGCTGAGAGCCAAAGTGACAGGGTCTGCTTGTGTGTCCTGTTAGGAGGTTTCAGACAAGCTATGCCTTTCAGGCCTAGCTTCTTTACTTTGGGAGTTATTGCTGACGTTTAGCATGTTTTGAACTGCAGTCTGCTAGGGCCGAGAAAAGCACCGTAGGAGGTTCCAGGCATGTTCCCTCTTTCCAGGCAAAGGAAAAGGCTGAGAGCCAAAGTGACAGGGTCTGCTTGTGTGTCCTGTTAGGAGGTTTCAGACAAGCTATGCCTTTCATGCCTAGCTTCTTTACTTTGGGAGTTTATTGCTGGACGTTTAGCATGTTTTGAACTGCAGTCTGCTAGGGCCGAGAAAAGCACCGTAGGAGGTTCCAGGCATGTTCCCTCTTTCCAGGCAAAGGAAAAAGGCTGAGAGCCAAGTGACAGGGTCTGCTTGTGTGTCCTGTTAGGAGGTTTCAGACAAGCTATGCCTTTCATGCCTAGCTTCTTTACTTTGGGAGTTATTGCTGGACGTTTAGCATGTTTTGAACTGCAGTCTGCTAGGGCCGAAGAAGAAAGCACCGTAGGAGGTTCCAGGCATGTTCCCTCTTTCCAGGCAAAGGAAAAGGCTGAGAGCCAAAGTGACAGGGTACTGCTTGTGTGTCCTGTTAGGAGGTTTCAGACACGCTATGCCTTTCATGCCTAGCTTCTTTACTTTGGGAGTTATTGCTGGACGTTTAGCATGTTTGAACTGCAGTCTGCTAGGGCCGAGAAAAGCACTGTAGGAGGTAGCAGGTATGTTTCTTCTTTCCAGGCAAAGGAAAAGGCTGAGAGCCAAAGTGACAGGGTCTGCTTGTGTGTCATGTTAGGAGGGTTTCAGACAAGCTATGCCTTTCAGTCCTAGCTTCTTTACTTTGGGAGTTATTGCTGGACGTTTAGCATGTTTTGAACTGCAGTCTGCTAGGGCCGAGAAAAGCATCGTAGGAGGTTCCAGGCATGTTCCCTCTTTCCAGGCAAAGGAAAAGGCTGAGAGCCAAAGTGACAGGGTCTGCTTGTGTGTCCTGTTAGGAGGTTTCAGACAAGCTATGCCTTCAGTCCTAGCTTCTTTACTTTGGAGTTATTGCTGGACGTTTAGCATGTTTTGAACTGCAGTCTGCTAGGCCGAGAAAAGCACCGTAGGAGGTTCCAGGCATGTTCCCTCTTTCCAGGCAAAGGAAAGGCTGAGAGCCAAAGTGACAGGGTCTGCTTGTGTGTCCTGTTAGGAGGGTTTCAGACAAGCTATGCCTTTCATGCCTAGCTTCTTTACTTTGGGAGTTATTGCTGGACGTTTAGCATGTTTTGAACTGCAGTCTGCTAGGGCCGAGAAAAGCACCGTAGGAGCTTCCAGGCATGTTCCCCTCTTTCCAGGCAAAGGAAAAGGCTGAGGAGCCAAAGTGACAGGGTCTGCTTGTGTGTCCTGTTAGGAGGTTTCAGACAAGCTATGCCTTTCATGCCTAGCTTCTTTACTTTGGGAGTTATTGCTGGACGTTTAGCATGTTTTGAACTGCAGTCTGCTAGGGCCGAGAAAAGCACCGTAGGAGGTTCCAGGCATGTTCCCTCTTTTCAGGCAAAGGAAAAGGCTGAGAGCCAAAGTGACAGGGTCTGCTTGTGTGTCCTGTTAGGAGGTTTCAGACACGCTATGCCTTTCATGCCTAGCTTCTTTACTTTGGGAGTTATTGCTGGACGTTTAGCATGTTTTGAACTGCAGTCTGCTAGGGCCGAGAAAAGCACTGTAGGAGGTAGCAGGTATGTTTCTTCTTTCCAGGCAAAGGAAAAGGCTGAGAGCCAAAGTGACAGGGTCTGCTTGTGTGTCCTGTTAGGAGGTTTCAGACAAGCTATGCCTTTCAGTCCTAGCTTCTTTACTTTGGGAGTTATTGCTGGACGTTTAGCATGTTTTGAACTGCAGTCTGCTAGGGCCGAGAAAAGCATCGTAGGAGGTTCCAGGCATGTTCCCTCTTTCCAGGCAAAGGAAAAGGCTGAGAGCCAAAGTGACAGGGTCTGCTTGTGTGTCCTGTTAGGAGGTTTCAGACAAGCTATGCCTTTCAGTCCTAGCTTCTTTACTTTGGGAGTTATTGCTGGACGTTTAGCATGTTTTGAACTGCAGTCTGCTAGGGCCGAGAAAAGCACCGTAGGAGGTTCCAGGCATGTTCCCTCTTTTCAGGCAAAGGAAAAGGCTGAGAGCCAAAGTGACAGGGTCTGCTTGTGTGTCCTGTTATAAGGTTTCAGACAAGCTATGCCTTTCATGCCTAGCTTCTTTACTTTGGGAGTTATTGCTGGACGTTTAGCATGTTTTGAACTGCAGTCTGCTAGGGCCGAGAAAAGCACCGTAGGAGGTTCCAGGCATGTTCCCTCTTTCCAGGCAAAGGAAAAGGCTGAGAGCCAAAGTGACAGGGTCTGCTTGTGTGTCCTGTTAGGAGGTTTCAGACAAGCTATGCCTTTCAGTCCTAGCTTCTTTACTTTGGGAGTTATTGCTGGACGTTTAGCATGTTTTGAACTGCAGTCTGCTAGGGCCGAGAAAAGCACCGTAGGAGGTTCCAGGCATGTTCCCTCTTTCCAGGCAAAGGAAAAGGCTGAGAGCCAAAGTGACAGGGTCTGCTTGTGTGTCCTGTTAGGAGGTTTCAGACAAGCTATGCCTTTCATGCCTAGCTTCTTTACTTTGGGAGTTATTGCTGGACGTTTAGCATGTTTTGAACTGCAGTCTGCTAGGGCCGAGGAAAGCACCGTAGGAGGTTCCAGACATGTTCCCTCTTTTCAGGCAAAGGAAAAGGCTGAGAGCCAAAGTGACAGGGTCTGCTTGTGTGTCCTGTTAGGAGGTTTCAGACACGCTATGCCTTTCATGCCTAGCTTCTTTACTTTGGGAGTTATTGCTGGACGTTTAGCATGTTTTGAACTGCAGTCTGCTAGGGCCGAGAAAAGCACTGTAGGAGGTAGCAGGTATGTTTCTTCTTTCCAGGCAAAGGAAAAGGCTGAGAGCCAAAGTGACAGGGTCTGCTTGTGTGTCCTGTTAGGAGGTTTCAGACAAGCTATGCCTTTCAGTCCTAGCTTCTTTACTTTGGGAGTTATTGCTGGACGTTTAGCATGTTTTGAACTGCAGTCTGCTAGGGCCGAGAAAAGCACCGTAGGAGGTTCCAGGCATGTTCCCTCTTTCCAGGCAAAGGAAAAGGCTGAGAGCCAAAGTGACAGGGTCTGCTTGTGTGTCCTGTTAGGAGGTTTCAGACAAGCTATGCCTTTCATGCCTAGCTTCTTTACTTTGGGAGTTATTGCTGGACGTTTAGCATGTTTTGAACTGCAGTCTGCTAGGGCCGAGAAAAGCACCGTAGGAGGTTCCAGGCATGTTCCCTCTTTCCATGCAAAGGAAAAGGCTGAGAGCCAAAGTGACAGGGTCTGCTTGTGTGTCCTGTTAGGAGGTTTCAGACAAGCTATGCCTTTCATGCCTAGCTTCTTTACTTTGGGAGTTATTGCTGGACGTTTAGCATGTTTTGAACTGCAGTCTGCTAGGGCCGAGAAAAGCACCGTAGGAGGTTCCAGGCATGTTCCCTCTTTCCAGGCAAAGGAAAAGGCTGAGAGCCAAAGTGACAGGGTCTGCTTGTGTGTCCTGTTAGGAGGTTTCAGACAAGCTATGCCTTTCAGTCCTAGCTTCTTTACTTTCGGAGTTATTGCTGGACGTTTAGCATGTTTTGAACTGCAGTCTGCTAGGGCCGAGAAAAGCATCGTAGGAGGTTCCAGGCATGTTCCCTCTTTCCAGGCAAAGGAAAAGGCTGAGAGCCAAAGTGACAGGGTCTGCTTGTGTGTCCTGTTAGGAGGTTTCAGACAAGCTATGCCTTTCATGCCTAGCTTCTTTACTTTGGGAGTTATTGCTGGACGTTTAGCATGTTTTGAACTGCAGTCTGCTAGGGCCGAGAAAAGCACCGTAGGAGGTTCCAGGCATGTTCCCTCTTTCCAGGCAAAGGAAAAGGCTGAGAGCCAAAGTGACAGGGTCTGCTTGTGTGTCCTGTTAGGAGGTTTCAGACAAGCTATGCCTTTCAGGCCTAGCTTCTTTACTTTGGGAGTTATTGCTGGACGTTTAGCATGTTTTGAACTGCAGTCTGCTAGGGCCGAGAAAAGCACCGTAGGAGGTTCCAGGCATGTTCCCTCTTTCGAGGCAAAGGAAAAGGCTGAGAGCCAAAGTGACAGGGTCTGCTTGTGTGTCCTGTTAGGAGGTTTCAGACAAGCTATGCCTTTCAGCCCTAGCTTCTTTACTTTGGGAGTTATTGCTGGACGTTTAGCATGTTTTGAACTGCAGTCTGCTAGGGCCGAGAAAAGCACTGTAGGAGGTAGCAGGTATGTTTCTTCTTTCCAGGCAAAGGAAAAGGCTGAGAGCCAAAGTGACAGGGTCTGCTTGTGTGTCCTGTTAGGAGGTTTCAGACAAGCTATGCCTTTCAGTCCTAGCTTCTTTACTTTGGGAGTTATTGCTGGACGTTTAGCATGTTTTGAACTGCAGTCTGCTAGGGCCGAGAAAAGCACCGTAGGAGGTTCCAGGCATGTTCCCTCTTTCCAGGCAAAGGAAAAGGCTAAGAGCCAAAGTGACAGGGTCTGCTTGTGTGTCCTGTTAGGAGGTTTCAGACAAGCTATGCCTTTCATGCCTTGCTTCTTTACTTTGGGAGTTATTGCTGGACGTTTAGCATGTTTTGAACTGCAGTCTGCTAGGGCCGAGAAAAGCACCGTAGGAGGTTCCAGGCATGTTCCCTCTTTCCAGGCAAAGGAAAAGGCTGAGAGCCAAAGTGACAGGGTCTGCTTGTGTGTCCTGTTAGGAGGTTTCAGACAAGCTATGCCTTTCAGTCCTAGCTTCTTTACTTTGGGAGTTATTGCTGGACGTTTAGCATGTTTTGAACTGCAGTCTGCTAGGGCCGAGAAAAGCACCGTAGGAGGTTCCAGGCATGTTCCCTCTTTCCAGGCAAAGGAAAAGGCTGAGAGCCAAAGTGACAGGGTCTGCTTGTGTGTCCTGTTAGGAGGTTTCAGACAAGCTATGCCTTTCATGCCTAGCTTCTTTACTTTGGGAGTTATTGCTGGACGTTTAGCATGTTTTGAACTGCAGTCTGCTAGGGCCGAGAAAAGCACTGTAGGAGGTAGCAGGTATGTTCCTTCTTTCCAGGCAAAGGAAAAGGCTGAGAGCCAAAGTGACAGGGTCTGCTTGTGTGTCCTGTTAGGAGGTTTCAGACAAGCTATGCCTTTCAGGCCTAGCTTCTTTACTTTGGGAGTTATTGCTGGACGTTTAGCATGTTTTGAACTGCAGTCTGCTAGGGCCGAGAAAAGCACCGTAGGAGGTTCCAGGCATGTTCCCTCTTTCCAGGCAAAGGAAAAGGCTGAGAGCCAAAGTGACAGGGTCTGCTTGTGTGTCCTGTTAGGAGGTTTCAGACAAGCTATGCCTTTCAGCCCTAGCTTCTTTACTTTGGGAGTTATTGCTGGACGTTTAGCATGTTTTGAACTGCAGTCTGCTAGGGCCGAGAAAAGCACCGTAGGAGGTTCCAGGCATGTTCCCTCTTTCCAGGCAAAGGAAAAGGCTGAGAGCCAAAGTGACAGGGTCTGCTTGTGTGTCCTGTTAGGAGGTTTCAGACAAGCTATGCCTTTCATGCCTAGCTTCTTTACTTTGGGAGTTATTGCTGGACGTTTAGCATGTTTTGAACTGCAGTCTGCTAGGGCCGAGAAAAGCACCGTAGGAGCTTCCAGGCATGTTCCCTCTTTCCAGGCAAAGGAAAAGGCTGAGAGCCAAAGTGACAGGGTCTGCTTGTGTGTCCTGTTAGGAGGTTTCAGACAAGCTATGCCTTTCAGTCCTAGCTTCTTTACTTTGGGAGTTATTGCTGGACGTTTAGCATGTTTTGAACTGCAGTCTGCTAGGGCCGAGAAAAGCACCGTAGGAGCTTCCAGGCATGTTCCCTCTTTCCAGGCAAAGGAAAAGGCTGAGAGCCAAAGTGACAGGGTCTGCTTGTGTGTCCTGTTAGGAGGTTTCAGACAAGCTATGCCTTTCATGCCTAGCTTCTTTACTTTGGGAGTTATTGCTGGACGTTTAGCATGTTTTGAACTGCAGTCTGCTAGGGCCGAGAAAAGCACCGTAGGAGGTTCCAGGCATGTTCCCTCTTTCCAGGCAAAGGAAAAGGCTGAGAGCCAAAGTGACAGGGTCTGCTTGTGTGTCCTGTTAGGAGGTTTCAGACAAGCTATGCCTTTCAGTCCTAGCTTCTTTACTTTGGGAGTTATTGCTGGACGTTTAGCATGTTTTGAACTGCAGTCTGCTAGGGCCGAGAAAAGCATCGTAGGAGGTTCCAGGCATGTTCCCTCTTTCCAGGCAAAGGAAAAGGCTGAGAGCCAAAGTGACAGGGTCTGCTTGTGTGTCCTGTTAGGAGGTTTCAGACAAGCTATGCCTTTCATGCCTAGCTTCTTTACTTTGGGAGTTATTGCTGGACGTTTAGCATGTTTTGAACTGCAGTCTGCTAGGGCCGAGAAAAGCACCGTAGGAGCTTCCAGGCATGTTCCCTCTTTCCAGGCAAAGGAAAAGGCTGAGAGCCAAAGTGACAGGGTCTGCTTGTGTGTCCTGTTAGGAGGTTTCAGACAAGCTATGCCTTTCAGCCCTAGCTTCTTTACTTTGGGAGTTATTGCTGGACGTTTAGCATGTTTTGAACTGCAGTCTGCTAGGGCCGAGAAAAGCACCGTAGGAGGTTCCAGGCATGTTCCCTCTTTCCAGGCAAAGGAAAAGGCTGAGAGCCAAAGTGACAGGGTCTGCTTGTGTGTCCTGTTAGGAGGTTTCAGACAAGCTATGCCTTTCAGTCCTAGCTTCTTTACTTTGGGAGTTATTGCTGGACGTTTAGCATGTTTTGAACTGCAGTCTGCTAGGGCCGAGAAAAGCACCGTAGGAGCTTCCAGGCATGTTCCCTCTTTCCAGGCAAAGGAAAAGGCTGAGAGCCAAAGTGACAGGGTCTGCTTGTGTGTCCTGTTAGGAGGTTTCAGACAAGCTATGCCTTTCAGTCCTAGCTTCTTTACTTTGGGAGTTATTGCTGGACGTTTAGCATGTTTTGAACTGCAGTCTGCTAGGGCCGAGAAAAGCACCGTAGTAGCTTCCAGGCATGTTCCCTCTTTCCAGGCAAAGGAAAAGGCTGAGAGCCAAAGTGACAGGGTCTGCTTGTGTGTCCTGTTAGGAGGTTTCAGACAAGCTATGCCTTTCATGCCTAGCTTCTTTACTTTGGGAGTTATTGCTGGACGTTTAGCATGTTTTGAACTGCAGTCTGCTAGGGCCGAGAAAAGCACCGTAGGAGGTTCCAGGCATGTTCCCTCTTTCCAGGCAAAGGAAAAGGCTGAGAGCCAAAGTGACAGGGTCTGCTTGTGTGTCCTGTTAGGAGGTTTCAGACAAGCTATGCCTTTCAGTCCTAGCTTCTTTACTTTGGGAGTTATTGCTGGACGTTTAGCATGTTTTGAACTGCAGTCTGCTAGGGCCGAGAAAAGCACCGTAGGAGATTCCAGGCATGTTCTTTCTTTCCAGGCAAAGGAAAAGGCTGAGAGCCAAAGTGACAGGGTCTGCTTGTGTGTCCTGTTAGGAGGTTTCAGACAAGCTATGCCTTTCAGTCCTAGCTTCTTTACTTTGGGAGTTATTGCTGGACGTTTAGCATGTTTTGAACTGCAGTCTGCTAGGGCCGAGAAAAGCACTGTAGGAGGTAGCAGGTATGTTCCTTCTTTCCAGGCAAAGGAAAAGGCTGAGAGCCAAAGTGACAGGGTCTGCTTGTGTGTCCTGTTAGGAGGTTTCAGACAAGCTATGCCTTTCCGTCCTAGCTTCTTTACTTTGGGAGTTATTGCTGGACGTTTAGCATGTTTTGAACTGCAGTCTGCTAGGGCCGAGAAAAGCACCGTAGGAGGTTCCAGGCATGTTCCCTCTTTCCAGGCAAAGGAAAAGGCTGAGAGCCAAAGTGACAGGGTCTGCTTGTGTGTCCTGTTAGGAGGTTTCAGACAAGCTATGCCTTTCATGCCTAGCTTCTTTACTTTGGGAGTTATTGCTGGACGTTTAGCATGTTTTGAACTGCAGTCTGCTAGGGCCGAGAAAAGCACCGTAGGAGGTTCCAGGCATGTTCCCTCTTTCCAGGCAAAGGAAAAGGCTGAGAGCCAAAGTGACAGGGTCTGCTTGTGTGTCCTGTTAGGAGGTTTCAGACAAGCTATGCCTTTCAGTCCTAGCTTCTTTACTTTGGGAGTTATTGCTGGACGTTTAGCATGTTTTGAACTGCAGTCTGCTAGGGCCGAGAAAAGCACTGTAGGAGGTTCCAGGCATGTTCCCTCTTTCCAGGCAAAGGAAAAGGCTGAGAGCCAAAGTGACAGGGTCTGCTTGTGTGTCCTGTTAGGAGGTTTCAGACAAGCTATGCCTTTCAGTCCTAGCTTCTTTACTTTGGGAGTTATTGCTGGACGTTTAGCATGTTTTGAACTGCAGTCTGCTAGGGCCGAGAAAAGCACTGTAGGAGGTTCCAGGCATGTTCCCTCTTTCCAGGCAAAGGAAAAGGCTGAGAGCCAAAGTGACAGGGTCTGCTTGTGTGTCCTGTTAGGAGGTTTCAGACAAGCTATGCCTTTCATGCCTAGCTTCTTTACTTTGGGAGTTATTGCTGGACGTTTAGCATGTTTTGAACTGCAGTCTGCTAGGGCCGAGAAAAGCACTGTAGGAGGTAGTAGGTATGTTCCCTCTTTCCAGGCAAAGGAAAAGGCTGAGAGCCAAAGTGACAGGGTCTGCTTGTGTGTCCTGTTAGGAGGTTTCAGACAAGCTATGCCTTTCATGCCTAGCTTCTTTACTTTGGGAGTTATTGCTGGACGTTTAGCATGTTTTGAACTGCAGTCTGCTAGGGCCGAGAAAAGCACCGTAGGAGGTTCCAGGCATGTTCCCTCTTTCCAGGCAAAGGAAAAGGCTGAGAGCCAAAGTGACAGGGTCTGCTTGTGTGTCCTGTTAGGAGGTTTCAGACAAGCTATGCCTTTCATGCCTAGCTTCTTTACTTTGGGAGTTATTGCTGGACGTTTAGCATGTTTTGAACTGCAGTCTGCTAGGGCCGAGAAAAGCACCGTAGGAGGTTCCAGGCATGTTCCCTCTTTCCAGGCAAAGGAAAAGGCTGAGAGCCAAAGTGACAGGGTCTGCTTGTGTGTCCTGTTAGGAGGTTTCAGACAAGCTATGCCTTTCATGCCTAGCTTCTTTACTTTGGGAGTTATTGCTGGACGTTTAGCATGTTTTGAACTGCAGTCTGCTAGGGCCGAGAAAAGCACCGTAGGAGGTTCCAGGCATGTTCCCTCTTTCCAGGCAAAGGAAAAGGCTGAGAGCCAAAGTGACAGGGTCTGCTTGTGTGTCCTGTTAGGAGGTTTCAGACAAGCTATGCCTTTCAGTCCTAGCTTCTTTACTTTGGGAGTTATTGCTGGACGTTTAGCATGTTTTGAACTGCAGTCTGCTAGGGCCGAGAAAAGCACCGTAGGAGGTTCCAGGCATGTTCCCTCTTTCCAGGCAAAGGAAAAGGCTGAGAGCCAAAGTGACAGGGTCTGCTTGTGTGTCCTGTTAGGAGGTTTCAGACAAGCTATGCCTTTCAGTCCTAGCTTCTTTACTTTGGGAGTTATTGCTGGACGTTTAGCATGTTTTGAACTGCAGTCTGCTAGGGCCGAGAAAAGCACCGTAGGAGGTTCCAGGCATGTTCCCTCTTTCCAGGCAAAGGAAAAGGCTGAGAGCCAAAGTGACAGGGTCTGCTTGTGTGTCCTGTTAGGAGGTTTCAGACAAGCTATGCCTTTCATGCCTAGCTTCTTTACTTTGGGAGTTATTGCTGGACGTTTAGCATGTTTTGAACTGCAGTCTGCTAGGGCCGAGAAAAGCACCGTAGGAGGTTCCAGGCATGTTCCCTCTTTCCAGGCAAAGGAAAAGGCTGAGAGCCAAAGTGACAGGGTCTGCTTGTGTGTCCTGTTAGGAGGTTTCAGACAAGCTATGCCTTTCAGTCCTAGCTTCTTTACTTTGGGAGTTATTGCTGGACGTTTAGCATGTTTTGAACTGCAGTCTGCTAGGGCCGAGAAAAGCACCGTAGGAGGTTCCAGGCATGTTCCCTCTTTCCAGGCAAAGGAAAAGGCTGAGAGCCAAAGTGACAGGGTCTGCTTGTGTGTCCTGTTAGGAGGTTTCAGACAAGCTATGCCTTTCATGCCTAGCTTCTTTACTTTGGGAGTTATTGCTGGACGTTTAGCATGTTTTGAACTGCAGTCTGCTAGGGCCGAGAAAAGCACCGTAGGAGGTTCCAGGCATGTTCCCTCTTTCCAGGCAAAGGAAAAGGCTGAGAGCCAAAGTGACAGGGTCTGCTTGTGTGTCCTGTTAGGAGGTTTCAGACAAGCTATGCCTTTCATGCCTAGCTTCTTTACTTTGGGAGTTATTGCTGGACGTTTAGCATGTTTTGAACTGCAGTCTGCTAGGGCCGAGAAAAGCACCGTAGGAGCTTCCAGGCATGTTCCCTCTTTCCAGGCAAAGGAAAAGGCTGAGAGCCAAAGTGACAGGGTCTGCTTGTGTGTCCTGTTAGGAGGTTTCAGACAAGCTATGCCTTTCATGCCTAGCTTCTTTACTTTGGGAGTTATTGCTGGACGTTTAGCATGTTTTGAACTGCAGTCTGCTAGGGCCGAGAAAAGCACCGTAGGAGGTTCCAGGCATGTTCCCTCTTTCCAGGCAAAGGAAAAGGCTGAGAGCCAAAGTGACAGGGTCTGCTTGTGTGTCCTGTTAGGAGGTTTCAGACAAGCTATGCCTTTCATGCCTAGCTTCTTTACTTTGGGAGTTATTGCTGGACGTTTAGCATGTTTTGAACTGCAGTCTGCTAGGGCCGAGAAAAGCACCGTAGGAGGTTCCAGGCATGTTCCCTCTTTCCAGGCAAAGGAAAAGGCTGAGAGCCAAAGTGACAGGGTCTGCTTGTGTGTCCTGTTAGGAGGTTTCAGACAAGCTATGCCTTTCAGTCCTAGCTTCTTTACTTTGGGAGTTATTGCTGGACGTTTAGCATGTTTTGAACTGCAGTCTGCTAGGGCCGAGAAAAGCACTGTAGGAGGTAGCAGGTATGTTCCTTCTTTCCAGGCAAAGGAAAAGGCTGAGAGCCAAAGTGACAGGGTCTGCTTGTGTGTCCTGTTAGGAGGTTTCAGACAAGCTATGCCTTTCAGTCCTAGCTTCTTTACTTTGGGAGTTATTGCTGGACGTTTAGCATGTTTTGAACTGCAGTCTGCTAGGGCCGAGAAAAGCACCGTAGGAGGTTCCAGGCATGTTCCCTCTTTCCAGGCAAAGGAAAAGGCTGAGAGCCAAAGTGACAGGGTCTGCTTGTGTGTCCTGTTAGGAGGTTTCAGACAAGCTATGCCTTTCATGCCTAGCTTCTTTACTTTGGGAGTTATTGCTGGACGTTTAGCATGTTTTGAACTGCAGTCTGCTAGGGCCGAGAAAAGCACTGTAGGAGGTTCCA